>QFDD01001422.1:0-32187 GCA_006871305.1 Vachellia collinsii
TTAGTGAAAGACTCGACAGAACTCGAGTTTCAGGTTTTCAGAACTTGAGTTTCGAGCAGAGTCAAATTTTCTAAACTTCAAAACTTCTTTCCAAACTTGAAGTTTCGCTTAGAGTTTCGTTAGAACTCGAGTTCCGTGAAATAAAACTCGAGTTTCGAAAGGCAAACTTCTTTTAAACTCAAAACTTCCAGTAGAACTCGAGTTTCATATAAAAGTTATGTTTTGAAACTCATATAACTTGAAGTTTCATGAAGGATAACTCGAGTTTCGAAGGATAAAAACGCTGGAATACAAAACTCTCAAGAGAACTCGAGTTACAATGAAAGTTATGACTTGAAAACCTTCAAAACTTGAAGTTTTAATAAATGAAACTCGAGTCTCAAAGAGCACAAAACGTTTTAGCTTTCTGGAACTCCTGGAAACCCGAGTTATGAGCTTTACAACTCAAGTTTTATGAAAACTCTTATTCAAACTCGAGTTTCAACAAAAGTTATGAGATTTTCTCTTAGAAAATTCTTCTATAACTCGAGTTTTGAGGAGACAAAACTCGAGTTCCACCTTCTGACAGTTACGCAGCGTGTCAGCGACTTTAAACTGATTCCAAAATCTTTCCTTTTTCATGCAACGATTATTTGAATCGCACCAACCATCATAAATGCTTATCTGACTTATTTATTAAGAGGGAATGAAGTCCAGATTGCCTGAACAAAAAGAGTTTCAACGGACAAAATCTCAGAACTTCATTCTACCTACTGTCAGAGAGTTGCAGTCGCATTCAATGCAAGAAGGTGAATGACAATAGCGAGTCTAACGGAAACTTAAAAGTCTCTAACGGACATTTATTACTCCTCACCTATAAAAGGAGATTCATTCAAGTCACCGGAAGACAGAGAAAGCACATACGAGATTTCGAATTTATTACACTTCACGTTCATACTCTGTTTTCTTACTCTCATTAAAGAGCTTCAGTGTTCATCATTAAATTCTCATAAAGGAGAATATACTTGTTCATTTATTCCTTTGAGAAAGTTGGTCAAGGTCGGAGAACCTTGTGTTGGTTTAGACACGAGCAAAAGTGTCTAGGGATTAGATTGAGTTAAAAAGGGGGAGAGTCCTTCTTGTGATTGGTTGTAATATTTTTAAGATTAGTGGATTGAGAAAAGCTCAGAGGAATCTGAAGACTGGACGTAGGTCAAGTGGACCGAACCAGGATAAATCTCTGTGTTGACTTCTTTCATACTTTGTTTTACATCTCACGTTTGCGAAAATTTTATTAAGACCAATTCACCCCCCCTCTTGGTCAAATCCGATCCTAACATAGCCTTCAAGTAATGACTAAAATGCTTTCAGGTCATGACTATACTATTATGTCATGACCTAGATTATATTATGTCGTGATGAAAGATGCCTCCGAGATAGAATCGGGTTATATACCTAGGATTGCGATTTTTTTCCCCGGGGGGGGGATCAAATGCCCACCGCCACCTCTCATCCAGACCCTTCTATTTTTGTCTCTTTGGGTTCTTCAAGGGTTTTTGAAGTTCTCCTACCCCTATTCACTAATCGGAAACCATTCTCCATCTCATTCTACCATTTTTCTACTTCATCCACCATCATCTTCTACTATCCATGGTTGTAGTTGATATTCCAAGGTTTATAGTAGCTGTTTTTGAGGCCATGAGAGGCTAGTGCGTATTGCCTTGAGGAGTTTGATGAAGGCCTGAGCTTGGAACTTCATTTAGGGAGTTTTACTTCATCCTTTCTATAGCTTTTATATCATTACAATTTTTCTTAGTTAGAATCTCTGGATTATTGTAAGAGTTGAACTTCATTGTCATTTGCAAGGGGATTGGATTCTGAGATTTGTTACTTGGTATCTATTTTGTAATGTGAACTCTGCATTTAGTCTTGTGAATTTGGTTGGGTTCAATCAAAGTTTGATTTTGATTAAATATGATAGCTTGTTAGCACAATCGGTTGTTGTGATCAAGTTATTATTATCATTGCATCAAAATCTCAACCAAGAGTTAACTCTGAGGTTGGTTAGTATTGTTGTGACCCTTTAGGTCAAGGGTTTCAGTAAGGTACTAAATATACCGAAGTTTGAAAGGTTTTCCAAACTAATTAAGTGTGGTTTTCAAAGTGAACTTCCCAATATCTTTTGAAGTGATGAAGACTTAATCAATACTCCAAAGGGCATTTTCATAAATTGAGTTTTTAGTCTACCCATTTTATTGCTTCATGATTTCTAATTTCATATAATTTGAAAGGTCAAAAACAAGAAATTTCTATTTCTACTTTTGCAACTAAATTTAGTACACAAACCTCCCCCGATTTTCACCCTTTTGCATGGTTTTGTCACTTAGATTACTTAGAACCATTTAGTGTAACACCTCTCTTTACCAAATTTATTACCCATTAGAGACCTTAATTTGACCCTTGGAGTCCATTAAATGAGCTATAATTAGTTATTTAGGTGAATTTGAAAATACCCCCTTGAGTTACTATTCCTTTGAAAGCTTGAAATTTTGGCCCAACTTTGAAAATTCACAACTAATTCTAGAAAAAATTAAACCAAGTTTTTTAGGTCTTTAATTAAAGCTTTCTCCCTCTGTTAGGGCTTTTTTCCCTCTGCTAGGGCTTTTTTCCCTCTGCTAGGGCTTGGTCTCGCGGCGTCGAGCTTAGAGTGATGCACCTACCGGAGCCTCAATCTTGGGTCTCCTCTTCTCCTCTTATGGAGCTTCATGCTTGTATCCCTATAGAATGGACTTCGGAGATTCTGAGGTCGAGAAGCTTCTCTGAAGAGGAAAATCAGGGCGGCGAAGAGTTTAAGCACGCGGTGGTTCGAGTTTCTCGATTTGGTGGGACGAACTCTGATAGCGACCTCCGATGGGTGCCTCCGAGGTCATGGGAGGCGATGGATGAACCGAAGAGGACACAAAACAGAACCACATGAGTATGGAAGCTGTGGACGGAAAAATCGATGAAGGGGAATTGGGGTTTTTCAATCTCTATGCTGAGACCAGAGGGTTGCAGAAGATGATGTACTACACTTGTGGAGCTGGAGCCGACTGCAACCTCGCCGCCTATAGCTACATCGCCTGAGACTTTGTTGCTATCGATACCCTTCCTGCCTCTAACCCAAATCTACCGAATTATGTCCATCCTTCAAGCACCAAGGGAGATGAGATATGCACGCTGGAATCACTTACATCCTCAGGTCTGTGCTTCTTTCCTTTCTCAACATCCTTGTATGCCTCTGAATCCCTTCACTGGTGGTGTGCTTGGTTTAAGTATTCAGAAGGGTAATATTAGGCAATTTGTTGATGGTTTCGCTATGTTTTGTATTGCTGATTACACAAAAACATGGGAATTTGTTCTTGATTGGTTACTATGGCAGGGGAGGAAGGTTATTCATGTTTTTGCTATGGTGAAAGCATATGATATGCTGGTGTCATGCAAGGCTTTTAGGTGTGAAAGTGTAGGGTTGAATGTTATTAGTGCAAAAAGAAGGGATGCTGTGTTCCTTTCTAAAAATTGGTTTATCTGGTTGGAGAATTTTGTGTGTGAGCGGAAGGCTATTTCTGTGGTGGTGTGGAAGCCTACTGTTTGGTCTTTACATAGTCAAGGTGAAATTATCAACCTCAGTCTGTCCAGTAAATGTGTACACGCGGTTCTTTGTTGGCTTGATTTGCGCCTGTTCAGTGAATTTGTTGACACTGTTCTTATTGGGGCAAGGCCTGTTCTGAGTGTATGGCATTTCTGTTCGCTGATAGTTTGGAGTTGTGATTTCATCATTTATTGCCGGACTGTTTGTGCTTTCTATATCACAATCGTCACTATTTTTCTCCTTGAGAATTCTCTTGTCTCAAGGAACTTGATCAGGAACCATTCTTGTTTATGGATTCCCATGGAAGCAGATTTGGCAACCGGATGGTTTACCAAAGCTTCATTGGTTGGCTCTTACCCATGTGATTGGGCACCTCGAGCACCGTCTCTGCAGCAGGCCTGCTTGGATTCTATCTCTTTGGATCTTTCTTCTTTTCTTGCCTTTATTTTGGTTATGATGTCCATCTTTGTAGTGCTAGTGTTACCTCTTTTAGTTTGTTTTTATGTTGTCTTTCTTTTAATTTCTTACATGTAAGACTATGTAATTGTGTTTTATTTTCAATATGATTGCTGTCTTTGTTGGCAAAAAAAAAATAATAATAATTAAAGCTTTCTCAATTCCTTATAAGGGAAAAATACTCCTTAGCTCAAAGTAATGCCCAAACAAAGTTGAAAAGGATTGGAAAAATCACTGTTCACTTGGCCCAAACTGAGGGGTTTCCTGCGGTGAACTTTGGATTTCATCATTGTAAACTTTTTTGACTTAAATGGGATTTGCTCTCTACCTAGGTTTGTTGTGGACAACTTTTGAGTTCACTACGGTGAACTCTGGACTTCGCTGGGGTGAACTTTTGTTGTCAAATTTTCTACTGAAGTTGTAAAATGCATAACTTTTCACACACAACTCCAAATTAAGCAATCTAGGACTCTATAGAAAGCATGTGCAAAGATCTATTTGCATGAAACTTTTCATGGTAATTGGATTCTATTTACTCAAATTATCCTATTTCGACACAATTAAGGGCTTTGGACCCTTTTTATGCCATTTTGCATGCTCAATTCCTTTTCTTAATGAATTTCACAACACCACACACTTATTCACATCATCAAGCACATAAATGACTTAGGGTAGGATTTTAATTTAAATTTATCCCAAAATTTACACAAAAGCCACATAAGTACACAATAAAATGGCATATACAACATGTGCAAATTCATGGTCTTCAAGGGAAGCCATCCACTTACTCTAGCACCTCCTTGCCCTTATCTCTTGAGATTATGCCTATGGTTTATCATTGGAAAGAATGAGATTTCAAAGAAATCCCAGTAGTAATTATCTCTAACTAACACATCAACATGCATGATTATTAAATGTCAACTAACATGCCATGAAACTAGTAATAAAACCTTACTCATGTTATCATATTTGCACAAGGCCAAGGCAATCATTGCATAGCTACAACTATGCATACTCACAAGAAAGGGTTTACATGTTGTATGGCTACAACCATACCTCATACATGGTAATCAACACATACAAAAATCAAATGCAATGTAAATGTAAAAGTTAGAGTTTATGCTATCTTGAAGCTTTAACTTTCCAATGTGAACTTGAAGTGGCTTCCACTTGAACTTGGTGACTTCTTCTTGGAAACTTACACTCCTACACATGTCATAGTGCATTTGGCATCAATACAAGACCATTTCTCATGTATTATAGCACTTGACAACTTATGAAACTTTCTTTCCAACCACTTAGGGTCTTTGGCTTATAACTTGGCCAAATGTGATTTTAATGAATCCAAAATTGTGCTCTCACTTTTGTCCTACACAATTTTTCATTCTAAACTCAATGGAAGCATGAAAATACACAAAATCACACTCCTTTCCCCTTGAGGTTTGGCTGGATGAAATTTATCAAACATTGGAAGAAACGGAATTTTGCAAGATTTCTTTGTGTATGCATGAATAATTCCACTCCTACACCATTTTCCAACCATTTGGGAACATCAAAACATGCATCCACATACCTCATCAAAACTGTCCAACAGCAAGAGATGGGGTTTAAATGCGAAAATCTCATAAACCATCCAAAACAACTCAAGCTAAGTACCAATATGCATCAAAACATGCATTGGACTGATTTAAACCACTTGCTATTCAAGTTTCTTATTCTTCTTCATTTTCTCCCACTAGCCTATTTCAAGACCACTATTGAAACTCTTGAATCTCAAGCTTAGGGAGAAAACTAAACCGATTAAAGAGTATAATAAGGCTCAAGGATGAAATCCCATATAAGATTCAAGCTCAAAACATAAGCTTACCTTGGATTTTGGTGAGTTCTCTACTTGCTCTTTCCATATGCTCTCCCATGCATTTCTCTTTCTTTTCCTCTGGCCAGCCAAGAAAATGGCTAGAAAAGGGAGTGGAAAATGCTTATAATACTACACATGGTGATTAAATAAAGTGTGGGGCCCACTTGAACTGCCAGAGCAACTTTACACATATAAAAATACAATACTCTGATACTTCCTCACTCTTCTTCTCCCTCTTGGATAAGAAGATGCAAGTGGCACACTCAACCCCTCACAATTCCTCTTTTCCCAAAATACCTTTACTTTATCAGATTTCCTTCCACTGTAAATGCTTTTTGGGAATTTTTTGATCACTAAGGCCATCTCAGACCCTCAAAATTCCCATAATTCATAATCTTATTAGGGTATTTTTCTTTACTCAAAAATCATTTTGGAATGCCCTTAATTAATTTTCTATTGAAAACCCTAATCAGGTAATTTTCGATCTTTCATATTGCCGTTCCAGCAAACTGTTTCTGACTATCTACTGGAAATAATTTTATAAATTAGGGCATTATAAATATTATTTTTAGCCACTTTAACTTTACATTTATGAGACCGCTAGACAATTTAAATAATAATATTTGGCTAAAAATTCATTAAATAGCCAAAATATTAATTATTGTAAAAATTTCTCGCGAAGTGTATTTTTGTCCATTTAACTTTAACTAGGTCTCCATTACTGATCAGTAACTTTTTCTCTACCTTCTGGTGCTCGGGGTCATTTTTGGTATCTTGGTCAAAATTACCAAAATGCCTTGACTTTTCTCAAAATGACCATTTTGCCTTTGCATTTCTTTTGCTTGCAACATGGCACCCTTGCCATCTCTTATACTTTTATTCACTCTCTGGAACTTGTACTCATTGGTAGACCACCGTTTAGCCCATGTCTCCAGTTACTGAAAATGTAGATGTTACATTTAGGCTCCTCGAAGTGAGCACGACCTAGATCGCACCACTATAGTGCTTTCCTATCCGGAATTTACACATTTTTGAGAGCCCATAACTACTAAGTCTGCATCAATAACCATTGGTATTTTCATGTTAAGTGATGTATGTATGGGCTAACTATGCTAGTGAAGTTGATCATGAAGTTAAATGCATGAGAAAAGAGGTTTAGCATGCAGTAAATCATATTAAAGGGTCCAACACCTTCCTTTTCGACATTTATGGCTAAAATAAGCAAATGAAGTCCAAAAGCCATGCATTTTTGCATGCAAGTAGTCTTTTCATAAGATTTCTAAAGGTCCAAGTTTGCTCAATTTTGGACTTGTGTGGAAAAAGTTATGCAATTTAAAGTTTTACTAAAAATCAATAAAATGACAGCAGTAAAGTTCGCTCTGGCTGAAGTGGTTAGAGTTGGCATTCTAGAAGAGTTAGCCACAGCAAAATCAAAATTTTTCCATGGGGAATATGGTTAGAGAGCAAGTCCTTTTTTCCGATGGAAGAGTTCGCCGCAACAAAATCCCCCATTTGGGACCAAAATGAAGAATGATTTTTCTAGCTCTTTTCAGCTTTGATTGATCATTACTTTGGTCCAAGGAGTATTTTTCCCTTATAAGGGACTGACAAAGCTTTCATTAGAGATCTAAATCACTTGGTTTAAATTTTTCTATAATTAGTTGTGAATTTTCAAAGTTAGGCCAAAATTCCAAGTTTCCAAAGGAATAGTAACCCAAGTGGGAATTTTTGAAATTCACCTAAATGACTAATGGTACCTAATTTAATGGTCACAAGGGGTTAAGTTAAAGTCTCCAATTCATAATAAAGCTAGAAAAGAAATGTGTTACAATTTTCATATTGAGTTTTGAGGAAAGAAAAATACTCTGATGAGATTATGAATTATGAGAATTTTTTAGGGTCTTGCATAGCCTTAATGATCAAAAAATCCCTGAAATGCATTTTTAGTAGTCGAAAATAAGAACCATAAGGGTATTTTGGGAAAAGAGGAAATCTGAGATGTGGGTAAAGCCATTTGTCACCTTCTTGTCCATGAGGGAAAATAAGAGTGAATAAATATCAGAGTATTGCATATTATCAGTGTAAAGTGGCTCTAGCAATATATGGGACCCACAACTCACTTAAACCATACATATGCATATTATTAAGTCTTTCCCAGCCCATTTTCGCTCTAATTTTCGTCCTGCACACCAGAAAGGAGAGAGAGAAGCGGTGGAGAAGAGAACAAGCAAGAGGAAAAAGATTTTAAGCTGAAATCAAAGTAACATGATGTTTAGCTTGATTTCTTCCTATAGAACTCATCTAGGACCTCTACTCTACCATTTAATCAGCTTGTAATTCTTGATGAATGGTTGTGTAGGCTGTTTTGATTATGAGGATTTGTGAGAGAAATGGGAAATAGTAAGAATCATGAGCATTAAGTGGTATAAATTAACTCTATGCATGTTTTGTAACATGTTGCTATTAAGTTTGAGTTGATTTAAAGTTGTTATGAGATATTAGCATTGAACCCTACCCCTTGTGGCTGACCATAATTTAGAGGGCATGATTATGTATGTGTTTATGCAATTTAATGGTTGGAAATTGGTGTAGAAAAGAAATGATACATGCATGTAAGAGGAAATCATGCAAACATCCATTATGACCAATTATTGATAAATTTCGTTCAGTTGAGGTTCAAGGAAGAAAAAGGGTGATTTTGTGTGTTTTGATGCTTCCATTGAGTTTAGAATGCAAAATTGTGTTGGGTAGAGCAAGAGCACAATTTTGGAAGCATTAGAACCACAATTGGCTAAGTTAGGAGTTAAGAATGGCTAGGGGTTATAGTGCATTTGGCAATGGCAAGTATTGATGTTGAATACATTGTGATATGTGTAGGAGTGTAAGTTGCCAAAAAGGAGTCACCAAGTGCAATTGGATGCCACTTCAAGTTCACATTGAAAAGTTAAAGTTTTAATGTAGCAAATTCTCTAACGTTGAAATTTACATTGCATTTGATTGTTGTGTGTGTTGTTTGGCCATGATTGATGTGAGTTGTAGCCCTATGATATGTAATCCCTTGTGCATGGTTGTAGTTATGCAAAGCTTGATGTGCTTTGGCCTTGTGCAATGTATGCTAATGTGAAAAAGTAATGTTTTATTAAATTTTCATGACATGTTAATGTTACATTCCAATAATCATGCATGTTGACATGATAGCTAGAATTATTTGCTAGTGGGATTTCTTTGAAATCTCATTCTTTCCAATGACCCACCATAGGTACAAGTTCTAAGGGCAAAGGGAAGGAAATGCAAAAGTAAGTGGTCAAGGCTTCCATGAGAATACACAAGTTTCACATATTGTATATGCCATTTTAATGTGCAACTATGTGGCTTTTTGTGTAAATTTTGAATAAATGTAAATTAAACTCATACACTAAGTAATTTATGTGCTTTGTGATGTGAATATGTTGGTTATGATGTGAAGTGTATAAAGAAAATGAAATGAGTATGCAAGTTGGCTAAAAAAGGGTCCAAAGCCCTTAAATGTGACAAAATAAGATAAAATGAGAAAATGGAATCCAATGCCTTGAGATTTTGCATGCAAGTAGGTCTAGTTACAAGCTTTCACAGAGCCATACATTGTTTGATTTGGATATGTGTGCTAAAAGTTATGCCTATCTGAATTTCTACCAATAAACTAGTTTTCATATTAGTAAAAGGTTGGTCGTGGTGCACATTGAAGTTCGTCCTGGTGAAGTGGACCCGAGAGGAGAAATCCTCTCATACTTCATAGGTCCGCCATAGTGAAAGTAAAGGTTTGCTCTAGTGAAAGTGGTCTGAGAGCAATTTCTTATCAATGTTGAGGAGTTCATCTCTGCGAATGACAATGTTGGTCCCGACGAAGTACACCTGAGAGGTTTAGTCATGACACCAAAAGAGTTGGCTGTGGCAAAGCATGAAGTTGGCCGTGGTGAAGGACCTTAAAATTGACCAATGAATAGTGAATTTTGTAGCTCAAATCAGTTTTCATTAGGCAAGGATTTGGTCCAATGAGTATTTTTCTCCTGTAAGGGATTTAACAAGCTTTTATTAGAGACTGAAATCATTTGGTTTAAATTTTTCTAGAATTAATTGTGAATTTTCAAAATTGGGCAAAAATCCTAAGCTATCAAATGAATGGTAACTCTAGTCGGTGTTTTGAAATTCACTAAGTTAACTAATTCTATCCTATGTAGTGGACTTCACCAATCTAACTAATTAAGATCTCTAATGGATAATAAAGCTGAATATAGTGAGGTGCTACACTTTATTACCCATTAAATATCTTATTTAGACCACTTGAGACCATTGGATAGGCTAGAATTAGTTAATTATGTGAATTTCAAAAAGTCCCACTTTAGTTACCATTCATTTGGTCACTTAGAATTTTTGCTCAATTAAAGCAAAAAAAGGCATAACATTTCACTGTTCATTTGGTTAAAAATTTGGAACTTCATCATGGTCAACTTGGCTGAGCTCATAGGCCAAACCTCTAGGGGTGCACTTCAAAAGGGCCAACTTTGGCCTTTGTCATGATGAACTTTTCAAACCTGAAGTGAATTTTCTCTCAAACCGCTTTCATCGCGGCAAACTTATGGGCATGCCATGTCCAACTTCTGCTGCCGTCAAATTCTGGTTTTTAGCAGAAATTGGAAAATGCATAACTTTTCACATACACATCCAAACTTAGCAAACTTGGACTTCATTTGTCTTACTTTAAAGCTTGGAAGGTATACTACTTACATACAAAATTTTCACAACATTTGGGCTTCATTTGTCTTACTTTAATAATACTTCTCATTTATGCCATTAAATAGGGTCTTGGACACTTTTTATGGTTGATTTGCATGCACAAGTCTTCTTTCTTCATTCACAGCATGTCATACACACATATTTAACATGCTTGGCATATATTTACATCACTTAGCACATATTGTCATACAGGAGTAGTTTAGCATACATTCATCGAAAAATTTCACATATACAACATGCACATGGAAGCCATCCACCTTTGCTCTAACACCTGTTTACCCTTACCTCTTGAGCTTGTGCCAAGGGTTTATCATTGGAAGGGGTGAGATTTCAAAGAAATCCTTGTAGCAAATATCTCTAACTAACACATCAACATGCATGATTATTAATATGTAAAACTAACATGCCATGAATCATCATTCACAAAACCTTACTTCATGCTTACATCATTGCATAAAGCCAAGGTAAAAAATCATCTATTGCACAGTTACAAGGCTTGTACATTCACAAACAAAGATATGCATATCATATGGCTACAACCATAAATCAACATGGCAAACAACATACACAACAATCAAATACAATGTAAATATAAGTGTTAAAGGTTTTGCTACCTTAGTTACTTAGCTTTCCAAGTGACTTCAAAGGGCTTCCTTTCTTGCACTTTGGAACTGTTCTTGGCAATTTAACCCTCCTACACATGTGACATCCTTAATTTTCTATGACTACAAACAAGGGCAGAATGAATGGCTACAGATGAATAAAGAGTTTGGAGTGTCAGTTTCTAAATAGAAAACAAAGTTGGGACAAAAGTGATATTTTGGAAATTGGGAACCAAAGTGCCATTTCAAATTTGGGACTAAACTGTCATTTTTGAAACACAATGCCATTTGGGTAATTTTGACCCAGAATATCATAAAATGGATCCAAGCACAGAAAGATAGACAAAAAGTCTCTAATTAGTAATTGAGGTTCGGTTAAAGCTAAATTGATCAAAATAACCCTTGGGGAAATTTCTAGGCCATTTAATATTTGGGCAATTTAATGAATTTTAGCCAAAAATTATTATTTAAATTTTCCAAAGGCCTCAGAAATGTACTTTTAAAGTGGTACAAATACCTCATGAAATGTCCTATTTTACAAAATTGCTTCCAGTAGAAAGTCAGAAATGGTTTGTTGGAACGATGAGAAAAACACCAAAACTCTCTGAATTTGGGTTTTCTAAAGAAAAGAAATTAAGGGCATTTCTGGAATGAGATTGAGGAAATAAAAAAACTATAATGAGCATTTGAATTATGGAAATTTTTAATGACCTTGCACTAGCTTAGTGATCAGGGAATTCCCGAATAGCATTTTCGGTAGACGAAAATTAGATCAAGCAATTTTGATTTTGGAAAAAGTAGATTGTAGGGATGAGATGACGCAACTTGAAATATTCATATTGAGAATAAAATTAATGGGAGATATTTAGCCAAGTGGTAGATTTTACCGGTATAAATTGCTCTAGAAGTGCAAGTGGTCCCCACACTAAAATCACATGTGTAGATTGCTTTAGGTCTTCTACACTCCATTTACAACCCATTTTCAGGCAACAACCATAAAAGAGAGAGAGATCTTGTGGGAGAGGAAGCAAAAGGGGAAGAGAATAAATCAAGCAAAAATCAAAGGTAGGTTGATAGTTTTGGCTTGATTCTTCCTATAGAACTTATCTAAACCCTCTAATCTTGCATTTAATCGGTTTTGCTTTCTCTCTAAGTGGTTGATTGAACAGATCAAAGAGTAAGAATTGGAAGTAACAAGTGTCTTTAATCAACCTATGCATGATTTGCTACATGTTGATGCTCAGTTTGAGTTGATTTGAAGTTGTTGTGAAAATTTGGTATGAAACCCTTCCCCTAGCAACTAGAAAAGTTTGATGATGCATGAATATGAATTTTTTGAAGTTGTTTAATGGTAGAAAATTGGTCTATAAGTGAGATTGAGAATTTTATGGACAAAGATGTTGCAAAATCTCATTTTCTCCAATTTTTTGTACATTTAGTCCAGCTATGCTTATGAAGGGAAGAAGTATGATTATCTGTATTTTGATGCTTCCAATGGATTTAGAATGCAAAATTGTGTAGGGTAGAAGTAAGAACACAATTTTGAAAGTGTTGGAATCATAATTGGCAAAGTTGGAAATCAAGATTGAGTTTAGAAGCTGTCAAGTGTTAGAATGCATTCTAGTACTCGTTTCAAAGCTTGTTATGAGTACTATTTTCTTACCAAATTTGATGATCGACAAAGACCATTTAACTATTTAAAAATCCACTCAAAGTCAGCTGTTTCATCAGAAAAATTCCATTTTCCAGTTTTTCTAAACCAGTTTGAAAAATTTATAACTCAATCTACAAAATTCGAAATGCAGTGATTTCAAGTTCTATTTAAAGCTCTTTTCTTCCTCTATAAAGGAAAAATAAGTCTATTCATCTTTTCTTAAAGCTTTCTGCATCAAACCAGCAAAAATGCACTCTGCTCATTTGCAACAACGTATTCTTTTCAATTTTCTATATGAATCTTTAAAAATTCATAACTTATAATCCACTCATCTAAATAATGTGTTCTAGGACTTATTTTAAAGCATGAGATGTGTACTAAAAACTCACCAAATTTCATGGGTAGAGGAGGTCGTTTATCCAGTCAAAAACTCACTCAAAAACAGTTACTTAGATTTCACTATATGACTTTGTTTCTCCATACTAAATGCAATTCCTAAATTTTCCATGGCTTCTTTCCACCTGAACCATGTGCGTGTGTGTCTATGTATAATTTAACTCCCAGAACCAGACCAACATTTGCAGTAACCAAATAGTGGGTTTGACAGATTTGATACACATACAGAGATAAACCCAACATACCATTATTATAGTGATGGTAAATTTCAGTTCCAAAACATCATCTTTCCCACAGCAAGTGTATGTATGTGCATATATATTTGTATGTCCTTTCTTCATCCTTGTTCCCAACGATTTTGCATGCTTAGGTATATATAGACACTAAAAGTCCAGATTTAAACATACATATATATACATACCAGACACGCATGCATACATATTTCTGGATGCCAAAGACCTTTGTTCCAGCTTTCAAATGCCTCTACACACACACACACATTCGCACAGCCACACACACGAGCTTGTGCACACATATATATCTATGTTTTCTTTGATTAAATCAGAAATTTCATGTTGATCAGCTTTCAACGAAACAGAGGATTTTACTCACAACTAAACATTTGTGAATCAAGTCCAACAATTACAGCTCAGAGATCGCAAGGCAGAGAACCCAATTCGGACAACCAACACCCACTCTTCATACACACAACTCAGTGAATTTGTTACATTTAGAGCTTGATTTAGCTTGATGAAACATTAATCTGAATAGGCATAACGCAAATTGGACTCACCTCAGATTTTCCAACACTTTCAAGAACTCAACCCATCCCCAAAATCGAAAACCTAGAGATGGAAAAGAGCTTAGAGGACCTACCTGAGTCAGAATCTAAGGTTTCATGCATCACCAGCGTTCTCCTCCAGCGACGGTGGCCCTCTCTCACTCTCATTGCCTCTCACTCTCGCTGTCGCTCTTGCTGTTCTGGCTCCACTGTAAAGAGGAGGAATGAAGGTGACGATGATGATAATGCGTGGTGAAAAAGGGTGTTAATGGTTTAGCCACATGTGTGGCATGCGTGATGGCTTTCTTTTCTTTCTCTTTGTTTTTTCAATAATCCAAAAATGCCATAAAGTACTCCAATGAGTAACTTTCTTCCCAAAGTTCAACTCTTAATATGTAGAACAATCATTCCAATAAATTTTGGGTAATTTTACTTAATTTTTTCTTAAATTTTCTTAAAATACTTTTGACCCAAAATTTATTCATACTTGCTTAAAATTTTGTAATTGACTTCTCAAAGCTTCAATTACGTGTCATAATACATTAGCCAAAATTGGTGATGTTACAAAAACACTCTACCATAAGTTTGTAATAGGTCTACAATTCCACTATTTATGCATCAATACAATGAATCAAGATGATTTTATGGCTTGTAATGATGGAAATAGGCCACATGGAATAGATGAGAAAGAGAAACAAGTGTCATGTGTATGCATGCCATCAATCAACGACTCAAGTGTAACATCAAATTACCAAATGAAGCTTTATGAAGAATTATTTAGAATGCCTTATTTTTCTCATTTTTCTTTTCTTTTTTTTCAATTCATTTTTTTGAATCACTTTCTTTGTATTTTTTTTTTCCACATGGCATCTACTATATAAACTCTTCTTTTCTTCATGAATAAATTCAACTTTAATTCTATCAAGATGCCTTCAGGTTCTAAAGGGATACAAATTCACAACACTTAGTGAATGGTTCAAAGGGGTTAGCAAAGGGTATCAATGTTGTAAAGGCTTGTGTGTGGGGAAAAGAATGTGTAGAAATGAATACCTCTATCATGTTCATGGCATTAAAACATGTCATGCTTTAACTAAGAACTAGAACAAGTTATAGAGAATGCAGACCACATGAATAATCACTCAATATAGGAATTAAGGTTCAAAGATATCCTTCCAACAAGGGTTTATATCTCCACTACTCATACAAAAAGTTTCAATGAACATGCACTATTCATATGGCATTAGAACACTTAGCATAAAAGCAGACCTTAGGATGTCTGGTCAACAAAATCATTGAAGAACATATAATAATTCCAAAAAGCACTTATACAATCTTAAGGAAATCATTTCCGAAGTTTAAAATTTCAAAAATTTAAGGTGGGAATGGTTTCCTTTGTTCAATGCAGTGAGGTTGGATTAAAAAGGCCAAGAAATTGCTTGAAAAAATTGTAAAGGTAGCTTAAAAGGGTTTTTTTGGTACAACATTGTTTAAAGCAAGGAGAAAAACACTACATGTAAAGATTCAAATAACAGGTAGTGACTTTTAGCAATCCAGGTCATGACTAAAAATGTACTAGAGCAAGTATGGGCATAAGGGGGAATGAGGTTGTATCTTTAGGTGATACATGTCACGACCTAAAACCTCTAGAGAACTTCCCCCTATTCAAAAACCTCTCGTATTTTGACCTATAGAATCTAAGTCACTACCTTAAGAGCACAGAGAGCTACCATAGTGAAAAATTTCAAAGCCTAACACTTTAACATGTACAACCTCTTCAGCAAGCATCAAAACAGCAAGATTAATCCAATTCACAACAATTCAGCAAAAAAAAATGAAGTCAAAACTGAAGATTGATGATGAAAGATTGGATTTCACAACTTTTCAATAAAATTGAGTGGATCACATCACAAGTATAATTTCTCCCCACACTTAAACAATGCATTGTCCTCAATGCATGATATGACAATGAAACACAAGTGAGGGGTAAGGGTATGAGAGAAAAACTTAGCCCAATAAGGGAGAGAACAAAACAAAGCTAGCTTTTACTAATAGATTGAGTCTCCCCCACGCTTATCTTCTTCATCAACAAAATAAGTTCAACCAATCATATGAACGTAAGAAGACAACAAGTAAGGAAAGAGACAACCTTTTGCTTAAACCTCCATAGACTCTTACAGGAGAAGTTCTCATCCTGGACGAGTAACATGCATTTCTTCACTACATTCTTGGAGGTGGCTTTGGATCAATAAGAAAAGGCTCCAAAACATAGGGCCTATAATCACAACCTTGCTTAGTGTGATTATGAAAAACAAACATTGGACTAACAGTAGTATCCAATCCAAGAATTCATACATGCAGAGATTTAGAATAGAATGAGGATACATTAGCAACAAAACTCTCCATGTATGAATCACAACCAAAGAAAGTCAATTAGATTCCCTTCATTATGAACCAAACAAATGATTAAATTGTCAAGAGCCTCTTGCGGTTGTAAAGTGGAAAGTGTGGAATCCAACTGACACTTGTCAGAGCACAACACATTATCTATGCAATCACTAGAGAAAGAAGGTAAAAGAGTGGAAGAAAAGGAAAATTCATTATCCTGATCATTAGATGGTTCTAAATTAGGTGGTAAATCATAGGATAAAATTTGTTAGAATGATTCATTGGCATTCACAGTTTTGTCATTCAAAATTATCGAATTATTCCTTATTGGATCAACCTTTACATATCCAGCATATCACTTTTAGCACATATGACATCATCATCACGAGAACAAGGAAAATGCCATTTAACTTAATTATATCATAATGTGTGGTACAAGGAAAAAAAGCATATTCATTGCACAAGGAAGTAGTGGAAGAGCAAGTAACATTCACAATTAAAGTACCACTAGAAGCATTCAAATGAGCATTGATAGCTTCAAACATGTGGACTCAATTTCAATCTCTTCATCTACCACACTATCACTCATTTCAAAAGAAGCTTCAACAAACATGGTAGTAGTGAGAGGAGGGTTAATCTCCTCAAGTACATGATAGACCAAATATTTACATTGTTTTCTTAAGTGTTTTATGGTGTTTTGTAACACCTTTACCCTTATTTTGCATGCATCTATACCATTATTGAATATATTGATTCATGCATTGCATTGTACTTAGTTAAGGGTAAATATGGGTTATTTATCTCATCCAAACTGTGAATGCCTTGATCTTTAATTTATTTAACTTCTACAATGCTCTTTGCCTTTATTTGTAGGCATTTGGAGGAGATTTCAAGACTCAAGATGGAACATTGAAGCCACAAGTTCATCGAGAGATAAAAATAGTCAAAGGAGCCCTCTGCTACTTTTAGGTCATGACCTAAGAATTCAGGTCTCAACTTGGATGTATTTTTCAGAAGATGTGCGTTTTGCAACACGTCATGATGCAGTTGACCCAAGTCGCAACATGACTGCTCCCAAGTCGCGACCTCACTATGCGAAGTCACGACCTCAACGCTTATTACTGAGGCTACGCATTTTGAATTAGGTTATTTATTTGCTACATATATGGGAGGAGCCACCACGAACTAAAAAACATCTCCACTCTGTAGATTTGCAAAGGAGAGCCCCCAGCACTGCTCTCTAAGTCTCCCAACTTCCCCATCCATTCCCTCTTCCATTTTCTTCATTTCTCAACCCATTCAAACTAGTTTCACTACCTTCTTCTCCTTATTTTCCACTCCCTTTTTAGTTTCTCTCATGGAAGAACATATTATATTAAGTTTCAATACTCAAGTATCATTGACCAAATTCAACTTTCAAAACTTAACACTTTCAATGGAACTCAAATATTAGTGAAAGTATTGTGTCTCAATACTTAAGTATCATTGAACAAAATCAATTTCCAAAACTTAACACTTTCAATGGAACTTGAGTATTAGTGAAAGTACTAACAATACTCGAGTATTAAGATTTAATACTCGAGTATCAAGGAGCAAAACTAATTTCAAAACATAACACTTTTAAGAACACTCGAGTACTCATGAAAGTATTGTCAATACTCGAGTACTACACAACAATACTTGAGTATTGAGCTGAAAAAATACTTTTGAACTTTAAATAGAAGAGCATTACTCATGAAATGAAGGTCTATCTAATGGATATTTATTGTCACCCAACTATAAATAGAAGAGCATTAAAGACGGAAAAAAAATAGAGACCTACCAACGAAACAACATTTATTATCCGATCACTTTCTTCCTCTGTTCTACTCTCTCTATCATTAATCCCATAGTGCTTATCATTAAATTCTGTCAAATGAATTCCTTTTATTAAAACTTTGTATTCCCATGAGAGAAATTCAAGTTTGTGAACCTTAGGAGAGTTGTTTAGATTACAAAGAAGAAGGGAGAGTGTAACCCTCTGTTCATTTGCAAGTGAGAAGAGGATAAATTGTCTTTCAGATTGTACAGGCATGAAAAGCCTGTTACATTGTTCCTAGTGGATTTGAAAAGCTTAGAGGTTTTTGAGGACTGGAAGTAGGTCAATAGAACTGAATTAGTGTAAATCTCTGTGTCATTATCTCTACTCAAACTCTATTTATTTCTCTGAAGTTGTTTTAAATTTTAAAGTCTACCAATTCACCCCCCTTTGTCAAATCGTATTCTAACAAATCTAACTATCAATAATCATTTACAATTAAATGATACAAGGAATCTAAACTGAAATATATATAAATCAATATGAACCAGCATCCAATCCAAATACATAGTCTAATCCTAAGATTACAAATATGTAATCACAGTTTACATAGCAGTAAAAATTCCTAAATTTAGAAATCTCAACAGGTGTTCAAACATGAGATTAGACTAAGAATACTCCCTAGTGAATCCATGAGCTCAAGGTTCATCCTGCATCATTAAGAGGCTAAGATTTTAGCCTCTCATATATCCAAAAATGTAGCAATCACTTTTGTGTCTGTTTTCCATAGGAAGGATGATAATGGTATGGAAATGCATAGAGAGAGGTGCTAGGGATGGATTAATCAGTTGGGAATGGTGAGAAATGGTGTAGAAATGAAGTAGAATGGATGAGAATGCTTGTTGCTTCAGAGAGGAAAGTTGAGACCCTAGACATCCAAAATTGTAGGATGGTGACTCCCTTTTTTCGTGGTGGCTACCTTCCTTACGTAAGTTGGCTGCTGACCTAATCCAAAATGCACAGTTGTATTTTCATATTCTAAGCTCGTGACTACACGTAAAGTATGTTGTGACTTTAGCATATTTATATCATGACTTGACTAACTTTAGTCACGACCTGATGGCTCAGCACAACATTCTGGAATTAAGTCAAAGTCACGACTTAATTGGTTACATCATGACCCTTGAGACACAGTGGCACCTCCTGACTTGTATTCCTTCCTCTCAATGAACTGCAGCTCCTTCAATGGTCATTCTTGGGCTTTAAGATCTCTTCCAAATGCCTAAAACAAAAGCAAAAGGATTTTGTTAAAGAATCTAACACTGAAGTTCTGGGCATTTACAGTTGTATGAGATAATTTGCTCCTTTCTACCATTACATCAGCCAATTACAATGCACAAATCAATGTAGACAAGAAAGGTATACATGCATGCAAGATGGGGTAAAATTATTACAAAACACCCAAAAATAGACAGGAAAACCATGTAAATGTTTTGTTCTATTACTCCCCCACACTTAAAACTTTGTACTCCTAGACAAAGACTCGAATCACTCCTAAGAGAGTACAAGGGCAATCGAGGAAATCAGTATATTCATAAATGATTTTGAAACGCAATCAAACAACATCCTTAGGAACACATAAATGATAGAATGAGCAAGGCCAAATAATTAGTTGCAAGGCACAATTGATTCTAAATGCATAAGAAAGGCATAAATGCGTGCAAGATGGGTAAAATTATTACATAACACCCAAAATTAGATAGGAAAACCATGTAAATGTTAGGTTCTATTACTTCCCCACACTTAAAACTTTGTACTCCTGGACAAAGACTCGAATCATTCCCATGAGAGTACAAAGGCAATCGAGGAAATTAGTGTATTCAAAAATGATTTTGAAACCCAATCAAACATCATCCTTAGGAACACATAAATGATACAATGAGCAATGCCAAATAATTAGATGCACGGCACAATTGATTCTAAAATGCATGAACATTAGAGATTCACTCATGGGGCATAAGTGCTAACTCACTATCTCTCCTCATTAGGGTTCTTTTCACTCAAAATTCAAGTAGAAAACACCCTACAATAGGCTTGTAATAGTTTTAAAATCTCCACTATTTATTCATCAATACAATGAATCAAGGGGACTTTATGGCTTGTAATGATGGAAGTAAGCCACATGGAACAGATGGGAAAGAGACAAAAGTGTCACATGTATGCATGCTATGATCAAAAACTCAAGAGTAACATCTAGTTACCGAATGAAGATTTATGAAGAATTATTTAGTATGCCTTATTTTTCTCATCAATTTTCATTCTTCCTCTCTCTCTATCTCTCTCTCTTTTCATACGACATTCTACTATATACACTATTCTTTTCTTCATGAATGAATTCAACTTTGTTTCTATTTAGATGACTTGAGATTCTAAAGAGATGCACATTCACAACACTTAATGAATGGCTCAAAAGGGTGACAATTGGTGTGGATGATGTGAGAGTTTGTGTTTAGGGAATAAGGTGTAGATATGAATGTCTCTATCATGCTCATCACATTAAAACATTTCATGCTTTCACTAAGAACAAGAATTGGTTCTAGAGAATGCAGACTACATAAATAATCACTTAATATAGGAGTTTAGGCTCAAATATATCCTTCCAACAAGGGTTTATATCTCTACTGCTCATACATAAAATTCCAATGAACATGCACTATTCATATGGCATTAAAACATCTACCACAAGAGTAGACCTTTGGATGATGATTGAAAATGGTCAAGAAAATCATTAACGAATATACAGGAATCCCAAAAGTACTTGTGAAACCTTTAAGAAATCATCTCCAAAGTTCAAAATTCCAAAAATTTAAGGTGGAAATAGTTTCCTTCACTTGATGTAATGAGGTTGATTTCAAAAGGCAGTGAATTTGCTTGAAAATATGCAAGTGTAGCTTAAAAGGGTCTTTCTATACAATATTGCTTTAAGCAAAGAGAAAAACACAACATGCACATATTTAGGTATCAAGTCACGACTTTAACCAATTCGGGTCGCGACTAAAAATGTACTAAGAGCAAGTATGGGTATTAGGGGGATTAGGATGTGACTTTGGGTAATCCATGTCGTGACCTGAAACCTCCAGAGAGTTTCCCCTTGTTCAAAAACCTCTCATATTGCAACCTGTAGAATCTAAGTCACAACCTCAAGTGCACAGAGATCTACCACAGTGAAAAATTGAAAGCCTGACACTTTAACATGCACAACTGCTTTAGCAAGCCTCATAACAACAAAATTAATCCAATTCAGAGCAATTCATCACAAATTTTCAACAAAATTGAGTGGAGCACATCACAAGATTAATTCCCCCCCCAACTTTTAAACAATGCATTGTCCTCAATGCATGATACAACAATAAAACACAAGTAAGGGGTAAAAGGATGACAGAAGAACTGAGCCTAATAGGGGGAGAATAAAAAAAAGCTAGCTTTTACTAATAGATTTAGTCTCCCCCACACTTATCTTATTCATCAACATAATAAGTTCAACCAATCATATGAAAGTAAGAAGAAGACAAGTAAAGAAAGAGACAACATTTTGCTTAAATCTTCGTTGACTTGTAGGAGAAGTTCTCATTCCGGATGAGGAACATGCATTTCTTCATTACAACTCCTCTGACAATGAACGTTCTTGGAGGCGATCTGGATCAATAGGCAAAGGTTCTAAAACATATATCTTTTAGTCATAGCCATGCCTAGTGTGATTCTGTAAAACAAACATTGGACTAACAGCAGTATCCAATATGAGAATGCAGACATTGAATCTCCAAGTATGAATCACAACCAAGAAAGTCAATGAGATTCCCTACAGTAGGAACCAAACAAATGGTTAAATTTTCAAGATCCTCTTGCACTTGCAAAGTGGAAAGTATGGAATCCAATTGACAGTTGTCAAAGCACAACACATCATCTTTGCAAACACTAGAAGAGGAAGGTAAAAGAGTGGAAGAAAAGGAAAATTCATTATCCTAATCATTAGATAGTTCTAAATTAGTTGATAAATCACAGGATAAAATTTGTTAGAATGATTCATTGGCATTAATAGTTTTGTCATTCAAAATTATCGAATCATTCCTTATTAGATCAACCTATACAATATCCACCATATCACTTTTAGCACATATGATATCATCAGCACGAGAACAAGGAAAATGCTCATTTAACTTAATTATACCATCATGTGTGGCACTAGGATAAGAAGCTTTTTCATCACTCAAGGAAGTAGTGGAAGAGCAAGTAACATTCGCAATTAAAGTACCACTAGAAGCATTCAAATGAGCATTGACAATTTCAAACATGTGAGGGGACACAATTTCAATTTCTTCATCCACCTCACTATCACTCATTTCAAACGAAGATTCAATAAAAATAGTAGTAGTGAGAGGAGGATTAATCTCCTCAGGTACAGGAGCAATATTACTTCAGATATGGGATGACTCCTCTGGAAGTTGGTAATGTACTTACTTCACCTCAGTATCTTGTATGGTCATCTTGGATGGAGGCATAGGAGGCTGGAAAATCTTCACTTGTGAAGTGGTATTTAACTCTTGAGCTTGAACTCCTTGCTCCATCTCTGGTAGGTCTTTAGGTCAAGGATTTCCATTTTCACCTTCTGTATGTAACCACAACATATGATCATAATATGCCTCGAAGAACTCATCAATATCATCCATCTCTTTAGAGTTTCCATGAGTAACACTAGGTATTTCTCTTTGAGTGTTTCATACTTTCTTGTCAAGGCACTGGTAAGAACATCCAAGTCATGGGAAGAAGGAGGAATATCTAATTCATTTAGTTGAGGTGTAGTAGGGTGAAGTGGAGGGAAGGATACTCATATGGTGTGAATGGAGGGTTATAGGGAGGTACGTAGGATGGAGATGGAGGTTGTTGATATTGTTCATATTGTGGAGGAAGTAGAAAATCATATGGCATGAATGGTGGTTGATGTAATGGTTGGATGGGTTCATTATATGGGTTAAAATATGGGTCATATGATGGAGGATGAGGTTCATAATATGGCGTATAGGGTGGAGATGATGGTTCAAAGGGTTGGAATGAAGGTGGATTGAGGAATGTACTACCACATTATTGACCAAGCACATATTCCATTTGACCAAATACAAAGGCTTGGAGAAAATCTAGCTCACGTTGTATGGCTTCAGAGTTTTGACCCATAACTTATACAAAAGGTGACAATTTAAAGGTAGAAGTTGATAGATCAAACTATAAGAGTCCAATACAATCAATTCTCAATGATTCTCAGTAATGTTGAGGTGTACAAAGTGCTATATATGCTCAAGTATGTGCAAAAATCAAATTTATGCAAGCAGCCACAAGTTTGGACACTTGGAAGTATTTTTGATGTAAAAGCACACTCAAGTCACAACTTTGGATGTCCAGGTTGCAACCTTAGGTGTACCAAAAGAAAATTTGAGAATGAGGACACTTAGAAAAAAAATTTTGATGAAAAATACACTCAGGTCGTGACTTGCAATGTCTAAGTCATGACTTGGGATGTGCCGAGAGCAATCTTGGGACCAGATGTTGAAATTGTGACTTGAAATTCTTCAGGTCACAACTTCAAAATGTAGGTTTTGACCTGAGTCTCCCAGGTCACGACCTAAAATCTCAAGTTGTGACCTAGAATTTAGGTTGAGACTTCAAATTTCAGGTTGAGACCTGAAGGTCATAAGTGTTGCTATCATGAAAATTCACCAAGTTACTCAACCAAATGCTTCCCAAATGATGCAAAATGTTCAAAGCTTTCAAGCAAATGGCTAAATACTTAGGATCAAGTTAAAATTAATGCAGAATACTTTTGAAAAAATGCAAATACAAAAAGTGTAAAAAAGGAAAATTTTATTATGTTGTTTTCTGTAAAATTGGAATGCTATGCAATGCAAATGATGTAATTGAAAAAATTTAAAACTAAAGGTCAATGAGAATCAACCCAAGTCAACAATGGTAATAATAACCAATTACTAGGGAACCAATTACTTGGCTCCTCGGCAACAGGGCCATTGATCAGACCGAGATGTCACCTTCTAGTTCGATTCAAGATTATTGCACCAAAATAGTGTAGTATAGTGGGCATCCTATCATTCTTCTCAAGGAGTGATTTGTTGATTATCGTAGTCTAATTTGGCAATTAAAAACATTTTGAATTGAGTATAAAAGGTGGTTTTTGGTTAATGAAACTATGGTGCATTAAAAAGAAGAAGGTGGCAAATAAATATTTTTGATGTTTTCAAATAATGAAGATATGATTAGGATTAAAGGGTATATAATGAGATGCACTCTTGATAATGGAACTCAGCTATCCTCACTCTTAAATTAATACGAGATTTAATTCTTTCTGTTTATATGAAAACCACAAGCAATCACTTGGGTCTAATGATTTAATTTATGAAAACCCACTTGGATCCAAGTTAATTAACACCTCTTAAAGCATTGTTGAAAACCACTTAGAATGTAAATGAATGGATGATGCTCATGCTCTCAATGCATTACAATCTTAACCATAGAAACCAAGTAACAATCTAACTAATCAACAATCATTAACAATCACTACAGCTCTTTCAATGGTCATTCTTGGGCTTTAAGATCTCTTCCAAAGCCTACAACAAAAGAGCAAAAGGGCTTTGTTAGAGAATCTAACATTGAAGTTCAGGGGATTTATAGTTGGATAAGATAATTTCCTCCTCTCTACCCTTACATCAGCAAATTGCAATGCACAAATCCATGTAGACAAGAAAGGCATAAATGCATGCAAGATGAGGTAAAAGTATTACAAAACACACAAACATAGACTGGAAAACCATGTAAATATTGGGTTCTATCACACATTCTTGACCAAGTGCATATTCCTTCTTACTAGATACAAAGGCTTGAAGGAAATCTAGCTCACATTGTATGATTTCAGTGTTTTGACCCATAACTTCTACAAAAAGTGAGATTTTAAAGGAGAAATTGATCAATCAAGTTGTAAAAGTTAAACACAATCAATTCTTAATGATTATCAATGATTTTGAGGTGTATTAAGTGTTGTACACACTCATGGTATGTCCACAAATCAAGTTTATGGAAAAAGGAACAAGTCTGGAAACTTAGAGAAGATTTTTTGTGGCAGAGTTCACTTGATTCGTGACTTTGGTGTCCCAGGTCACAACTAAAAGTGTACTAAGAGAAACTGAGATGGAGACACAAAACTATTGTACCAAAATAATGTAGTACAGTGGGTAACCAATTGTTCTTCTTGAAGAGCAGTTTATTGATTATCCTAGTCTAAGTTGGAAATTAAAAACATGTTGAACTGAGTATAAAAGGGGGGTTTTGGTTAATGAAACTATGGTGCAATAAAACGGAAATTACAGAAAAAAAAACCTTTTTGGTGTTTTCAAATAATGAAGATATGATTTGGATTAAAAGGATACATGATGAGATGGACTCTTGATAATGGAAACTTAGCTATCCTTGCTCTCAAATTCATATGGGAGTTAAACCTCTCTAAGTCTAATGAAAACCTCAAGTAATTGCTTAAGTTTAATGCTTTAATTAATGAAAACTCACTTGAATCCAAGTGATTAACTCTTCTTAAAACATTGTTAAAAACCACTTAGAGTGCAATTGAATGGATGATGCAAATGCTCCAATGATTGTAAATCAACAACCACAGAATCCAAGCACACACATTAACCATCAATAATTATTCACACTTAAATGAACACAATGGATTAATCACAACTGTAATGCATAAATGTAATTTAGCATAAACACATAATCCAATCCAAATACATAGTTTAATCACATAATTACAAATCTGAAATTAAGGTTTACATGGTAGTAGGAATTCCTAAATCTAGAAATAACCAACACAAGTCCAAACATAGATTAAGACTAAGAAAAACTCCCCTAATATGTCCATGAGCTCAAGCTTTGTTCTCTCTCACCAAGAGACTAAGGATTTATCCTCTCATTGCTTCAAAACCGCAGTTACCACCATAGGTACGTTCTTCCATGAGGGGAGTGAAAACAAGGGATGAAAATATGCTGAATGAGGTGATGAGAGTGGTTTAGATGGAGTGGAGTTGCAAGAAATGGTAGAGAAATAGAGGAAAATGGAAGATGAATAGATGGGGAATGTTGGAGTTGAGAGAGAGCAATACTAAGGGCTCTCCTCTGCAAATCTGCAGAGTGGAGAGGTGTCTTTCTTCGTGGTGCTGCCTCCCATATATGTAGCAAATGAATGACCTAATCCAAAATACGTGGCTTTAGTAATAAGCACTTAAGTCACAACCTGGTATATTAAGGTTGTGACCTGGGAAAAATCAAGTTGCGACCTGGAACAACTGCATCTCAACGTGTGACAAAACACACATCTTCTCAAAAATACATCCAAGTCACGACCTAAACATTTAGGTCACGACCTCACCGTGACAGAGGTCTCCTTCAATTATTTTTAGCTCTTGATAAACTTGTGGCTCCTCCAATGCTCCATCATGGGTCATCAAACCTCCTCCAAATGTCTACAAATAAAAGTACAAAATAATTGGATGAGGTAAATGACTCCTTTTTACCCTTAAATAAGCACAATGTAATGCATGATTCAATATAATCAATAATGGTATAAATGCATGCAAAATGAGAGGTAAAGGTGTTACAAAACACCATAAAACACTGAAGAAAACCATGTAAATATTAAGTTCTATCATGTGGATACTACACACCTTAGGAGGCAATCTGAGTTAATCGATAATTAACTCGAGAGGGATTAGATATGCCATGAGCAATGTGTATTGGTAAATCTAATGTATTAGAGGCAACATATATATTACTTGCAAGTACATCTAGGGTGTCTTAGTGTGCTAATCCCACATAAGGGACTTCTAGTACATAAGCACCCGAATTCATGATGTCATGCCCCGCAGTCATGGCAAACACCAAGTATGAAGCAAGAAAGATAAGATGAGCATACGATGGTCAGTCCATCAAGTGCGAGTGGGAGATGTTGGAATTTTGGGTCTAGATCCGCCCTTGATGAACCGAACCAATTAATTTGAAAATTTGAATAATTCCTGATGAATGTATCAATTAATTAAGTGATTAATTAATTGATCAGATGAGAAAAATATGGATCACTGACTCAATCAACTAGTTAGCTTAATATATGATAAAATCATGAAATTTGAATTATTCCTTATATTAATGATTAATTAAGTGTTTAATTAATCAAATAAAAGATGGGTTGCTGACTCAACTCTAAGTCAAATAAATATCTAAAAGATATTTAAATATATAAATTAAATAGTGAAATTTAATTATATCATTCAAATAATCCACCATCAGTTATAAGTTGAATATAAATATATTTATTTATATTCTTAATTGACTTAGTCAAACGAGAGGTTGAGGGAATCTCTTAACTGATGGTGGTAGTGGACATTTTGAGTTCCCAAAATGTCCCTAGCCCATTCCTATAAATAGGAGGTCATCCCATCAGTTTTTATCATCCTAGTCGTTGAGTTTTCCAACTACTCTCTTCTTTCTCTATATTCTTTCTTGTGTGGTGCTTTGCTGTGCCACCCCATTTGAACTCTAGATTTCTAGTGGTTCAAACTAGTTTAAATTTTTGTGTGGGTTTTGGAAGATCAACTCACAGAGCTTTGGAGGTATGACATGAATCTAAACATGGATCCGTTTGGTATATTTTCTCCACTTTCCTAATTACTTTTTCCTTTTTTTTTGCCAATCTTAATTACTTTTTCCAACACAAATAATAAACAATAATGCAGGACAATATTAATGTAAAGTTAATAACTTTGCTATCTTTGTGTGTTAACTTTTCTCTTAACTTTGTTGGCTTTGTTCTTGCTCTTTGGAAATTTTCCTTTATGATTTAAACTTCTACATATAACAATTCATTTGGCATTTATAATTAGCCATTACTATGCATTAAAACCTCCCAAAACTCCTCTTGTACCTTAAGGGCTCTAAAATCCTTAACTTTGTCAAAATTGATTCTAATGCTTCCAAAATTATTTTGTAACTTACACCCTATACAATTTTTCCTTCTAAATCCATTTGATGCATCAAAAATAACAAAATTACATTCCTTCATGCAAAATCTGCCCTGGCTGAAATATGCACAGAAAGTTTCAACAATGGGATTTTTCAGCTTCTATCTTCATATACATGCGTAATCACATTCCTAGTTCATTTTCCCATCATTAAACAACGCAAAGTCAATCTTTCCCTTACATGAACAGTGTATGCAGCATGAACAGTAATTTTATGCCAAAAAAATCCATACAAGCTCAAATCAACTCAAACAAACTATCAATAGTTCCAAACCATGCATAGAGTTGATTTCTAGCGTTTATTGCTTCTAAATCCCATTCTCAAAAAGCTAACTTTTATAGCAGCAAAAGACTCCACAAATCTCAAAAATAAATCCATAGAATTGGAGACGAGTGCTAGAAATCAAGAACTATGGAAGATTTTGCACTTAAACATAAGCTTACCTTTGATCTTGGTGGATTTTTGGCTCTCTTCCTTTTGCACCTCATGCCAATCTACCTCTCCTCTTCTTTATTCTGCACAAAATTCATCGTATACTCTCATAATTTTCCTTTCATTAAATTTATTTCTAGAATGTTTGTAATTAATTTAAAAAAACCCTAATTCGGGGTTTTTCTGAGACTCTTACCGTTCAGGGAAATTGTTTCTAACTTTCTTTTGTTAACAATTTTATAAAATTCTTCAATTTATAAGCTATTTTTTCCTATTTTGAAAATGGATATCTGAGGTCTCTGGATATTTTAAATAATTATATTTGATTAATTATTTATTAAATATCGAAATATTCAATAACTTTTAAAATTCCCTTAAAGGTTATTTTTGTCATTTTGACCTGAACCAAGCCTCAGTTACTGATCAGTGAATTTTTCTCTATCTTTTAGTGTTGTGTGAAATTTTCTGATATTTTGGTCAACCTTTGACCAAAATACCCTTTGACTTTTCTCAATTTACCAAAATGCCTTTGAATTTCAAATTTGATATTTTGGTCCAAGAAATTTCAAATTTACACTTGGGTTCGTATTTAAAAATGTCACTTTGGTTCCTTACCTTTTTGAAAATGACCATTTTGCCCTTATCCATATTTGGCATAATGACATTTTCACTCTTCCTTTCCTTTTGTTTTGTCTTCCAGATCCTTAATTAGTCTATGGCCAATCATTTTGCCTTTATATCTAGTTATTGAAATCATGGATACACTTGTGTATGTGCTCATCTTGTGATTGTGCAATAGATGATGTTTGCCTTTGCCTTGTGCAATGTTGCTAATGATGAGTAAGATCTTGTCAATAGTATTCATGGCATGCTAGTTCTACATATAAATGATCATGCATGTTGATGTGCTGGTTCGAGATGTTTGCTAATGAGATTTCTTTGAAATCTCATTCTTTTCAGTGACTAACCATAGGCACAAGTTCAAAGAGCAAGGGCAAGGAGATCCTTTAAGGAGATCCAAGAGTGAAGGTGGGTGGCTTACATAGAAGGAAAGCTTGCACATGTTGTGCATGGTATTTTGTTTCATGTGCAATGTTTGATGAATGTATGATAACTTGCTACTTTTTGACAATTATGTGTCAAGTGATGTAAATGAATGCTATGTATGCTAGTAAAGTTGATTATGGTGTGCTATACATGAAGAGAGTAGATTATGCATGTAAAACCACCAAGCAAGGGTCCAATATCCTTAAAACGATATTATTTGACCAAAACTAGTAAATGAGCTAAAAAGATTATGAAATTTGGCATGTAAGTAAATCTTGTTATAAGCTTTCAAATGAACCCTAGTTTGCTTAATTGGGATATTTGTACAAAACTTTATGCATGTTCCAATTTCTACCAAAAACTAGAAAAATGACAGTAGCAGTAGTTTGCCGCAGCACACCCAGGAATTTTCCCCGAGGAAGGAAACTCAAGAGGTAAAATCCTCTTAGGCATAAGAAGTTCACCGCAACAAAGTGTAAGATTCACCCCTGCAAAAGTGGATAGAGAGCAATTCCTCTCCAATGGGAGGAATTCACCTTTGTGAAGACCAAAGTTAGTCATGGAAAAGTACACTCAAGAGGTTTTTCCATGCAGCCAGATGAGTTGGTCGTGGCGAAACAAAGAGTTGGCTATGGCGTAGGGTGGTGATAGATGACCAAATAAATAGTGATTCGTCAAACCCTTTTCAGTCTTCATTGAGCCTTAACTTGTTCAAATGAGCATTTTTCCCTTATAGGGAATTGAACAAGCTTCCATTAAAGGCTTTAATTACATGGTTTCAATTTTTCTAGAATTAGTTGTGAATTTTCAATACTAAAATTCTAAGTTACCAAATAAATAGTAACTCAAGTGGGAGTTTTTTGAAATTCACCTAGTTGGCTAATTCTAGCTTAAGCAATGGTCTCAAGTGGTCTAAGTGAAGTCTCTAATGCATAATAAATTTATAGAAGAGAGGTTTTGCACATAGTGCATTTGGCATCAATACTAAGCCATTTTCTATGCATTCTAATACTTAACAACTCATAAAAACCCAAACTCACCCAAACTCGACAATTTAGGGTCTTTAACTTCTAACTATGCTAAATGTGATTCTAATACTTTCAAAATTGCGTTCTTACTTCACCCTACATAATTCTGCATTCTAAAACCATTGGGAGTGTCAACATTAATAAAATCACACTCCTTCCCCTCTTAAACACAGCTAGATGAATTGCATAGAAAAACTGGAGAAAATAAGATTTTGCAACATCTCTTTCCATACACATGCACAATCTCATTCCTAGACCAATTTTCTACCATTAGACAACTTAAAAACATTCATTTTATCATGCCTCATCAAATTCAGTCAGCAGAAAAAATAAGGGTTTAATGCCAAAAATTCATAACAAGCTCAAATCAATTAAACTAACCACAAACATGTTGCAAATCATGCATATATTTGATTTAAGACACTTGTTACTTCAAACTCTTGCTATTTCTTACTTTCTCTCATTATCCCTCTTTCAAGACCTCTCTTGATCTCTTCACTTAACACCATAGAGAGAAAAATAAACCACTAGTACTGAAGTATAAGGCTCATAGACAAGTTTAATGGAAGAAATCAAGCTTGAAACCATTTCTTAGTTTTGATTTTTGGTTGATTTTTCCTCTTTCCCTTCTTCTTGATCCCATAGCTCCTCTTCTTTCTATTTTCAAGTGGGTGCACAAAGTGGAGCAGCAAATGGAGGCTTGGAGGACTTAAGAAAAATCTGCACAAGTGACTTAATGAGTGTATGGCCCAAATGTACTGATAAAGCAACTTTATATTGATATAATCTACCACTTTTGTAAATATCTTCATTTGTTTTTCATCTTCAAGCAAGAAGATCACAAGTGGTAGCCTCCCCCCCCCCCACAATCCTCTTTATGAAACTAAAGCAACTTTAGGTTTTGCTTTACCTGATTATTTTCTGTTGGAAAAGCTTTTTAGGAATTTTTTGATCACCTGGCCTGTGCAAGATCATTAAAAATTTCCATAATTCATATACTCATTTCCATATTTTCCTCATCTCAAATCTCATTCTAGAAATGCCCTTAATAAATTTTCTTCCAAAAACCGTAATTAAGAGGTTTTCTGGGCTTTTTTGCATCGATTCAGAAAAACTATTTCTTACTTTGTACTGAAATCAATTTTATGAAATAGTACATTTCCCAACCTATTTTTCATCATTTTAAAAAATATTTCTGAGGTCTTTGGCTATTTCAAATAATTGTATTTGGCTAGA
>QFDD01001423.1:0-20311 GCA_006871305.1 Vachellia collinsii
AGACCAGTAACGATCGAAATAAAGACTAGTGAGCCGACTTTAGATTTTGGCATTATAACCAAAAAGCATCGATTCGCTTTTGCTTATGGACTTCATATAATTCAGAACACACTAGTTTTCTCCAAGCCTCTTATTATATATATGTGTCTATTATTATTTTATAAAACTATTGCTATTATTCTTTTAAAATTTCTTTTATTTTTATATCTCACATTTTGATAAATTATTTTTGACTTAGATGATTACTTGATAAATTACATTTATCATAAAATATTATTTCTAAATAATAAATAAATTTTCTAGATATTAGAATATTACAGTGTGGGGTACAAGTGGGTCTCACATACTCCGTATCTTTGTCTCCCTTTTTTTATATTCTCCTTTTTTTTTAATAATGCAGCACACCAATTTTTTTCTTTTAATTTGGGTCGATAATCCACAACCTGATCCACAGTCCTGAATTTCATTTATTTTTTTAAGTTGGGCTAAAACTGATAGTACAATTGTTTTAATTTTAAGTTTTTTTAATGTTAGACTGAAATTGATGGCCCGATTGTTCCTTTATACACAATGAAACAACGCTGCCCTGTTGCTAGATGTTGCCTTCAAACTCTAGCCAAATCATACCAGACCTGGATGGAGTGATGGTTTGGATCTGTCAATCCCCTCTTTCTCTCCTATATAACTTTGTCGTCCAACCTCGGTTCGGTTTTATATGTTCTGGGTGTTGACTTCTTCTATTTTTGGTGTAGGGGCACCTCTCCATTTATCTCTTATTTCTCTTAATCTAATTTTTATTTCTTCTTTTTATCACATATTATGATTTCTTTTATTTTTAAAAAAACATATTTGACTAAATTCATATTACTCAAATAATTAAATGATAAATTCTAATTATCATAAAATAATTTTTCAATTATATTAAACTTTAATTAGGAATACAAATTTTAGGATATTACAAATTTCATATATAATGACATTTATCCAAAGGAAGGATAATAGAAAATTTACATGAGTGAAAATATGGTAAAGCTCTTGTTGATTAAGTTCAATCTTTGTGATATGTATTCAAGAACTACAATGGGTATATACCCATGATCCATAAAAAGGCTTCGTTCCATTTCTTATCATATGGATATTTAAAGACTTCTGAGATGTTGAACACATGGTTAATTAGTAACAAAGCAAAACAGACCCAACAACTTCTTTTAAATTCTAAATGATAACAATAACAATATATATAACAATATTTTTCATAAAGCTGGCAAAAAACAAATATTTTTCAAAAAAAAAAAAGATAATAATACTTTTTGATTGCTTGATTTAGAGTTGGTAGCCATGGCTCCCAAATCAAGTTCCGATATCATATGCTGATACTATATTATAATACCACATGCTAAGCCCCAATATTTTTTCTCTTATCTTATTCCTTGTTTCCATTGATGAGCGAAAAATTTTGAGAATGTGGCGCTGGAATATTACAAATGGTAACTAGTTTATAAAATATAGCGCTAGAATATACTAGCCAAACTTGTATGATGAGCATTCCACCATAAGCAATAGAGCGTGTTTCTTTTGCTATGACTAATAATATGCAAAATATTGACAAATAAATTATCATGAAACAATCCCTTCATGTCTCTGATTTTGCTTCATTTGTCCAAAAGTATTTGACTTTTAAGATGTAGATGGTCGCTAAAATGAAAAAAAAAAATGAAAGAAGAGATAGTTACAAACACTAATCATGTTACAAAAAGTTTTGATGAATTGCAGTGGGACACAAAAAGGCTACAACATTATTGTGAAAAGCCACAAAATTGCAGTGAAAACTGAACTTTTGAGTTCAGGCTGTTTCAATTAAATGTTAATAAAATATGTTTAAATTTTAATTTTTTAATATAATAATTTTTTATATTTTAAAATCTAATCATGTTTTATTATAATTTAACTGTAGAATCACCGATAAAATTTGTTAAGTCATTATTTTCTATTAAATGAAATTAACGATGTTAAGATAAAATGACTAAAAATATACTTTTTAAATATAAAGAATCAATTAAAACTTAACGTAAACTTAAATGACTAAATATATATTTTAACATTTAATTTAATTTTTTTTCCTAATTAATACAATTTCTTTTAAGCAATTATCTTAAACAACTATTTCTTCCCCTCGAGTCCGATGGATATAATTTTGTTTTCATAAAAAGGATTTCAATTATTTCTAGGAACTACTATTCAATATATTTATGAATTAAACAATTATTTTTCATAAATTGTTTAGCTTTATTTTATTGGATAATAATTTTCAAGAAAAGAGATTAACATTAGTTTTTTCTTTTGTTCAGAAAAATAATCGATAGTTAATTATATTTGACTCAAATATAATATTACATCATTTAAAATTGGAATCCTTATGAATAGACTAGAAGGTATGGACAACACTTCCTACATCTGTCTTGGTAAACACTAGATATGCTCACACATCTTTTTTGGAGGGGCCTTGAGGAAGGACTCATTCATGAATTTTTGGTCTCGGGGCCTAAGTATTATGTCAACACTTAAAATTTCAATAGTAATATTTTTTTAATGACTTAAGTATTTACAGACCTGAAAACATTTTATAAAATTAAGGAACCAAAATGAAATCTCTTGTATTAGACTTAGTTGAAAATTGAAGAAATCAGTTAAATTAATTATTTATAACAAGCATAAATTGATATTCCTATAGTTATCATCTTTCCCCTAACAAAAAAAAATAGTTATCATCTTTCATTTTAGCCAACTTTGAAGGAAATATCTTAATATATGCCATTAATAGGGATACTTTGGGAAAAATATTGTAAATTTTTGGAGACAAAATAAATTCAAATATTATATTTAGGATAAAATATAATCCCGACTAGTTTTATATTAAAGACTTGATAGGTAAGAGTGGAAACAAGACCAGGTCCGATTTCACCTTTATAGTTTTGCTTTGTAAGAGTGTGGCTTCAGCATAACCTATGGCATGTTCCATGCCTTTTTATCAGCTTGTTCATGGCCTTATAAGGCCTTGATTGGCTTGATGCCTAATAAAAACAAGCTGAATTTAATCAGGCAAAAAAATGTCAAAATTATATAAATCAATCTAAACTATTAAAAATAAAATAATAAAAAAATATGATATAAATTTATATAGCATATAAACATAATTATATATTCAAATTATATATAACAATGAAGAAATTAACATTATATATAACATAAATTTATACATATTATGAATCTAATTTCATTTTCAAAATAGGTAAACAAACTTGTTTTTTGGCCTACAGGTAGGCTTTTAAAAACAATCATGACCAATTTATATATGCAGGCCTTTAAATGGCCTTTGGCCTTACCTAAAGATGGGTTGACATTATTTATTAATAAAATTCTTTTTATATGTTATACTATTTCATATCCTTAATGTAATATCTACTTAACTAATTTAAATAGATTTAGGAACTTAGTTAACTAATTGCAATAAATATAATCAGATGTTCCAAAAATAACCTCACAAAAGAATATAATAAAAGGTAAGAAAACAATGCTATTTTGTTTTTAAAAAAAATAAAGAATTTGAAAAACTAAACAGTTATAACTTAATCTTAACATCAAAGAACAAAAAATCGATAGATATAAAGTATTAATTTGTTCTTGAAGGTGTGATTCATAAGGTTTTTTTTGCCATTTGGGCAATTTCCCCTCCACGCCACTCAAATCAAATTAGACTACCATGATTCAAATTTAACTGAATTGTTCTACCAAAAAAAAATTTAACTGAATTGTATTTTTTTTCCCATTAACGTATATATCCACATATCTATACAGTTTTATATTGATTATTTACTCTTGAACAAAAAATGCTTTTTGTTGACTGACTTAACAAATTAAATCAACGTTATAATCATAGTTAGAAGAATAAAAAATAAAATCTATGACTCTTTTTGGTAACACGCAGTTTAAACTTTAAAAGAGCTAGCATCAGTTTTGTATTACTTAATGCAACAACGACATCACGATTTAAATGATTGTGATTGATGATATGCAATACAATAATTGTTATAAATATTAGGGTTAATGGGCAAAAATAACCCGAAAGTTTTTTTCGAAAGCGCACTGGTCATACGGAAATCGTGAAGGGAGCATTTTGAACTCAGAAGTTTTAAAATGGGACATTTTAAACCCTATCATTAAAAAGTCTGTTAAAGTTGACTAACTTTTCCGTTGAGGAGTTGATGATCAACATTAGGGTTTTTAACTACATGATCCAAAATGGCCCATTTTAAAACTTTCGAATCTTGAAGGCCCCATTGTCGACTTCTATGTGACTAGTGTGCTTTCGAAAAAACTTTCGAGTTATTTTTTGCTCTTAATCCTAATTATTATATTATGTAGATGTCAATAAATTCTTGGTCTTTCATATCCACACTTCATTACCTTTCTTATTAATAACTTTTAGGGGTTTTTATTTTATAACGCAATGGTTACATATTGTGCACTAATGAGAATTTTATGTTGGTATTTATTTTATGTAACTCTTGGTTGGGTTGGAGGCCTACATATGAAAGTTATGCAGTACATATTATACACATCAAAGTGAATAAAAATTGTTCCCCCTTTGTCTACAACTTCTCTCATCTTGTTCATCTTCCTAATATCAAATCTCTCATTTTCATAATATGGTATTAGTATGAGATTGTACTAATTGAGTTCATGGCGTCGTGTACATTCTTGTTGATTTTTGTTCGTTGTATGAAGATAGTTAATCCAAATTGTGTGGTATGATTTATTCAATTTTTTTAGAGATGATGAGTGTCTCCCCTTTTGATCAATTACCATGTGCAATTTTTATTTTCTATAATTTTAATTTTGTAATTTTTTTAATGTTATTCATTATATTACTCTATGCTGCGATTTAAATTTTGCTATTTTGCTTATTTAGCCTCATTTTAATTTTAACATATTCTTATTTTATTTTGTTCTTCTTTACTTATGTTATTTTACTTTTCTGTTTTTACGGTTTCTCCTATTCCGTATTTTATTTTGTTATCTATTATCATGTAATTTATATTATGTCATTATCTTTTATCATTTACTTATGTTGTTATTTATTTTTATCTTTTATTTTTGTTATCTTTTATGCTATTACGTTGTTTATCATTATGCTAAATAACTAATATTCACATCTATTTTGTATCTATATAATTTATGTTCTTTTTGTTTACATTTATTTATCTAACTCTTTGATTTACATAATTTATTTGCATTGATACATGAAAATATTAAATATAATTATATAATGTAATTCTTATATGGGTTTATATGTTGTTTACATTTTGATTAGTGCCTTAGATGACTTCATAAATATTAAAGTTTTGAAGGCTTATAGTTAAAATATTAAATGACATTAAGGGCTATCATTCGCATATCAAACCGTACAAAATAGCTTGTTTTAAAGACATTAACTTATAGAGAATTAAGTCATAATTAAAGGCAACAACATTTGGTGATGTACATTAAAATAATAATTTGATACAATCATTTAAATGAGAAAAATGTTATGGATAAAAGTTTTATGAAAGTCAATCTTTTCCTTGTGATGAAAAATATTCATTTGTTTGATTTCCTGGCTCTTGAGTTCGAGATCTTCAAAGTGGAATGAGGAGATCCAGGCCAATTTGTGAAAAAATGGATATGTATGTTATGGCAGACCAAATATTGTGTTATTGAGTTACACATAATATTGTTGAAGTTTGTCTGGCAGCCTTTATTTTCACAGTAACAATCTATTTCACTTGTTTTCGTGGCTAAAATTTAATATTTATCTTATTTGTTATACATTTTATATTAAAAAATATTTTATAAAAATAAAAATTATGACATTAATTATAATATATATAAATTATTTTCCAATCAATAATATAATATATATAATTCAAAATATATAAAATAATAAACACATACATACCCATATATAAATTGTTAGTTTTAATTAATTTTAGTTAAAATAGAATTCAAATTCAAAATTGTTGAAAACTATATTTATAGGAAAATTCATTCTGGATTTAAAATTTATTTTTTAATTTGAAATTGATTTTTAATAAGAAATTACAATAAATACATGAAATTTCTTTTAAGTTGTATACATTTAAAATTAAATTTATAACTTAATTTATTTTTAGTTTCTAAAAATATTATACATGTATAAATATATATATGTAAATGTATACAATTTATTATGTATTTGAATATTATATATATAAATATGTGTTTAAAGAATGTAAGGTTATTGCAGCTCAACTGGCCACACCCAAGAGGTTGGAGGTTTGATTCTTGGAAAAGGAAAAATTTTAAGTTTATCAGGTGGTGACGTGTGCTAGACGAGGTGGAGGTCACGAGATGTGACATGCGGTGGTCAGTGGAGGAGACACATGGCAAGGGGTCAATGATGAGATGGTGGTCAGCAAAGGTGACATGTGGCATTTTTATTTATTAGAAAAAAAATTTGTGATGGAATTTGTGACAATATTTTACAAAATTCCATCGAAAAATTCCCAATGGACAATTCTACAGGTAATTTTTTGATGGAATTAGCTTCATATAATCACTTGCATGTGTTTGGTTGTAAAGCTTTTGTTGTTGGTCCTAAAGATGAGAGAACAAAGCTTGACATGAGGACTAGAACATGTATCTTGCTTTGTTAAGGCTTGGATGAATTTGGTTATAGATTATATGATCCAACTTGAAAAAAGATTGTGAAAAGTAGGGATGTTGTCTTCAGAGAGGATCAATTTATGAAAGACTTTAATAAGGAAGCAAAACCATCATCTCATAACAGTTGTATGCTAGATGGTCTTGATATTGTTCCTCTTTTAGAACTATAAAATCAACATGTAGGATGTGCCTAAAATAATCAACAAGATGAAGTTAATGGTAATGTTCCTATTCATACTGGTAGAGTGGAACTTGAGAATCCTCAAATAGAGATTCTTGTGGGCACATTAAGAATGTCTAGTCAAACTCGTCTACCTTCTACTAAATACTTTGTGCATAAGTATGTCTTACTAACTGATGCAAGGGAACCATAATGCTATGAGGAAGTTATTGAAGATGAGCATAAGGATAAGTGGATTGAGGTGATGCGAGATGAGATGCAATCCCTCTATGATAACCACACCTTTGAGCTATTCAAATTGCCCAAATGTTAGAGTGTAATGAAAAACAAATGGGTATTTAAAATTAAACACGAAGAACAAAACCTAAAGTCAAGATACAAGGCAAGGCTTGTTGTGAAAGGGTCTAGATAGGGGAAAGGTGTTGATTTTGAAGAAATCTTCATGTGGTTAAGATGACCTTTATTTGTGAATTGCTTGGTTTATAGACTAGACTTAACTTGGAAATTGAACAAATGGATGTGAAGACGGCTTTCCTTCATGGTGATTTAGTTGAAGAAATTTTCATTGAACAACCAAAAGGTTTAAAATGAAAGGGAAAGAAGACTATGTTTGTAAATTGAAGAAGAGTCTTTATGGTTTGAAGCAAGTTCAAAGATAGTGGTATAGAAAATTTGAATTGGTCTTAAAGGTGTGTGTATGATTACAAGAAGAGAAATCCTAATAAATGTGTTTTTATGCAAAACTTTTCTAATGATGACTTCATTATCCTTTTGCTTTATGTGGATGATATTCTTATTATTGGAAAGAATATATCTAGGATCAATGAATTGAAGAAACAATTGGGCAAGTCATTTGCCATGAAGGACTTCGGCGTTGCAAAGCAAACGTTGGACATTTTTATTACATGAGATAGACAAGCTAAAAAATTATACTTATCACAAGAGAAGTACATTCAAAAGGTATTTCAAAGATTTCATATGGATAAAGCTAAACAAGTGGGTAGTCCACTTGCTAATTAATTTAAATAGAGTAATAAATAATATCCTACTACGGATGAAGAGAGGGAGCAAATGAGGAGAGTCCCTTATGCTTCAATAGTAAGAAGTTTGTTGTATGCAATGGTATGTACTAGACTTGAGACTGCTCATGCAATTGGTGTAGTGAGCCGTTATCTCTCTAATCCTTGTGGAGAGCATTGGAAAACTATTAAATGGATTATGAGATACTTGTGTGGTATATATAACTTGATATTATCTTTTGGTAATCATAAACTTTCTTTAGAAGGTTATACAGCTGCTGATATGGCTGTGGATGTCGAATGTCATAACTTTACATTTGTATATTTGATTAACTTTGTAGGGGGAATTGTGTTATGGAAATCTAGATTACAAAAGTGTGTTTCTCTCTCAACAACTAAGGCAAAATTTATTTCAATCACTAAGGCTTGCAAGGAGTTATTGTAGATTAAAAGATTTCTCCAAGAACTTGGTCATCACGAAGAGAAGTATTTTTTATTATGTGATAATCAAAGTGTAATTCATCTTGCCAAGAACTCATCTTTCCATTCAAGGTTAAAGCATATTGATACACGTTACTACTGGATACAATATGTGCTAGAAGCTAAACAATTGTATCTTGAGAAAGTTCATACTGATGATAATGGTGCTGATAACTAAACCATTTCCAAAAGGGAAACTTGAGACTTGTAAATTAGTCATTGAAACAGTGAGCCTCTCCACATAGTCGTGAGGAGGGTTGGGTCTTAAGATTCCTATGTGAAGGCCCAATTACTTGAAAGAAAGTCTTAAAAACCCTAAAAGGGCTTAGTGTGTCTTTGTGTAAGGCTGAGCAATTGGGCAAAATGGATTGGCACGATGGCCAACCTGTAGCCTGCTCATTTATTTTGTAATAGGTTCGGATTAGCTCACAACCCAGTACAAACTAATTTAAGCCTAAAATAAACTGGCAGGGCAAAACTTGGTAGGATTTGGGTAGGTTATAGGTTAGCTCATTTATCTGTTTTTTTTTTAATAAAAAGCCCACTCTCTACTGGAACTGAAGGGAAAGACGAGAAGGAGAGGCAAAAATATTATGGAAGTTTTTTTTGAATAAGATAGGGTGTGTTGAAGAGAAAAAACTAAAATAAACTTTTTTCTCATTTCAAATCTATATCCAACAGTCTTTGTTTCAATAGACTTCAACATTCTTAACAACCAAAACTTTCAATTTTAAATTTAAAAAATAAATATGAGACACACAAACCCAAATAAGAATTAGGCAAAAAACATATCTAAAAGAGAGAATCTGGAGAATCAGGAGGAAGGCTGGTGGAAAGTCAAAAGCTGCAACAAGGGTGGCATCGCATTCTTGCAATTGATTTGCGACAACATGAAGGAAGGTGATCAATAGTGTGGAGGGGAAAGGAAAGAATGAAGAAAAAAAGAGGATGAGGAGGAGGTAATGGTGGCAAGAGGAGAAAAAGAACAAATAAAGAGGAGGATGAGAAGGAAGCAAATATCAGTGGCGGTAGGAGGGGGAGGAAGCTTCTAAGGTCAAAAAAGGAGGGTAAAGGACAAAATGGTGGGTGAAGTTTTATTTTTCCAATTATAATTTTATATAAAGGTTTATTTAAAAAACATATTCCCAAGATGAGTGGAAGGTAGGAATCCAAGGGTGGACCTATTAGTAGTTGTATTGTCTTTGTCAACAAACCAAACAAACTTGTGATATATTAAATGACAAGCTTAAAATATATACAAAAAGATGCAAATAAAATATATATATATATATATAAATATATACGGGCGGATACAAGCAGCCTGATGGTGTGTTCATAGCCCGCCCATTAATTCATTAGCCCATCTTGTTTAATCTATTTGCTCTTATATTTTATAAAGGATGGAATGGAATTTGTTGTTATCCTATAGTTGAGCTTTATATATTGTATTCATTTTTTAAGATAGTGAATTTGTTTCTTTGGACCGTGGTAGTTTTCTCTCACTCACATCATATGAGTGGCTTATGATGTACATTGCATTATGCTTATGTGTGTAGGCTTTAATATTTGCTAAGGACATACAAGAATTAAAGAATCAAGAGGAGGTCAAGCATAGGGAAAGAAAAGTGAAAGGTGGAAAAGTTATTAACTCTAACATTAATATTGTATGAATTGTAATTTGTGATTGTGTACCATGATTATTGATTGAGGATATGTGTATGGTCGAACATGTAGAAATCTTACAATATGTTTTGCCTTGGCCTTGAGTATGATTGAATGAGTAACATGTAGTAAGATAAATTCCCATATCATGATTAGTTTGTAATTGCATAATGTTAATTTTGCATATTAATGTTTTAGTTAGTGATCTTTGCTATTATGATTTCTATGAAATCTCATTCTCCTCTTACAATGCAACATCACAGGCTAAGTTCTTCCAAGGGCAAATGCATGGAAAGTGAAGGTAAAGCTTGGAAAATTTTGTCAAGTTATTGTATATGTTGAGTTTGAAAGGAATTTAGATGGCTATATAATCTAGTAATGTTTTTGGGTTATGTATGAACAACCTAAACCATGATGTATATCATATGTATGCATTGCCTTGGTATGTTGATTATGCTATAATAGGAATGAAGACAACTTGCATGCACTTAACAACTTAAAAATACATATGATGATGAGTAAAAAGGGATAAATATCCTTGATGAGCATTTAAGTTGAGGTAAGGATAAAACAGGGAAAATGGTAATGAAAATTAATAGAGCTTAACAAATCTAAGGTACATATTCTAAGGATTAAAACATGTCTTAATTTGCTAAATTTGGATATCCATAGTTAGAGTAAAAATCTTTAAATATGGAAAATTGACCACATGAACAGTAATGTTTTTTCATGGATTTTATATTATGAGTATGAATGATTATAAGTGTATATTTTTACCATCAGTAATGCAAAAGGTACTTTTTAGACTACATAAAAAAGACCTTTTAAACCGCACATAGATACGGTTTAGATAAAACTTGTTTAGAAAGTAGGTATTTTTTAAACCGCATGTAGATGCAATTTAAAAATGAAACTTTTTAGATCGCATGTCGGGGCATACAGTCTAAAAGGTGTCACCTTTTAAACCACATGGCCACATATGAGGCCTAAAAGGTATTTTGTTGAAAAAAACAAAAATATAGCTGTGAGCCCTGCTCCTATCTTCCTTCTTAAGTATTGGTAGGAGAATGAGAAAATAGAGAAACATTACATCTAACATATTTCTGCTTATTCATTTTTGAATTAAGCTATTACACATGTGTATACCATAAAGAAAAGAAAATTCAAAGAAAATATACAAAGCTTAGCAATAGAAAAACATCTTTTTTGCCAATCTAACTTTTGACTTCATTGATGACCAGAACAATGCCATTGGAAGGTGGGTGCTTGCTCTTTAGAGAAGTCATATGATGAATCCCAAATTTATTATATATTTTTATATCTAATTTCAGGATTTTTATTATAATTATAGGACTTTATTGCGATAGTAGTCTAATCTTATATGAAGATAAATTAAATTAAATAAGTGATAAAAGGGTTAAAATGTCTATTTTCTTATAATTCCTCTTTATTAAACTGATCCACTTGAAATAAAGGTATTTTCTACTTTGATTTCAAGAATACTTTAAAAGGAGTTTGTAGGCAAAGGCTGAAGATTGAGAATTTCCTTCTAACTAGATACAAGGGCACATGAAAGACATCATCCTTCATTAATGGCAAATTGAGAATTTCCAATATTAACAACCCTTTTTAATTAAAAGGGTGATATAATATATATGATTAGATTATATCTAGTTAGAAGATCATATTATATCGTGGAAGTTATTCAAAAAGCTATCTTTTTAGAGCAATCAAGCCATATGAGGATAACAACTTATCTATCTGAAGATCAATTCAAATCATTCAATCATTAAGCAAAGGAAAACACTATTTATGAAGAAATCATAAGATATATTGAAAAGGAGATAGAGAATCCAAATAAAATATGAAGGAAGATATCATCACCTATATCTACAAATATCAATAGGATGCCTCCCACATCTATAAAATGAGCTCTCCAGGAACCATTTGAACACACACATCAGTCATTCACAACACATCTCACAAGCATCCACCTAAGGCGCCTCCTTTCTTCTTCCTCTATTTCCTTTTTTTATTTTCTTTTATCAATATGGTGTATTTTAGCATGAGTGGCTAATTTTCTTTGATTCTCAAGGAAAGATGTAGTGGCTTGAGTCCCTTGTTCATTATTTAGTTGTTGTATTTTTAAGAGATTTAGTCTTTTCCTATGTAAGTTTTTATATTTCTTAGTTCTAGGATTTCAACTTTTCGCATAAAGTTTTTGATTTATTTGTGAATTCAATTTATAATTATTATTTGAGTTTTTATTTTATACATTGTGTTGCCTTGCATGATTGTCTCTTGTTTATATTTATAATTAAGGTTTCATGGTTGATCATAACTCTAGGGTTCTCGTATAATTACATATTTTAAGAGACCACATTATATTTATAAATTGGATTCACATGCTAAGTGGTTGTTAAATAATTAATTAATTAATATTTATATACTAGGGTTCTAGGTATGAGTATTTATTTAATTATTATGAATTATGATATTCGTCTATGGTTTAAATTTTAACTTAGCACTCTTTATACACTCCACCTATCTTTTTGGACCATGATAACCATGCATCGATCCTTGAGAAGCTTCATCGTATTAGTAAATTTTCACTCCTCCATCTATAATTTTCGTTTTTGTCATCATATTTTTCCTTCAAATTAATTTAATCAATCTTCTTTTCTATTTTTCACTCTCCAATCACTTGCTTAATTAAGAATTTTGTATAATGCCAACTTGACTCTAGGGATAACGACCTAGGTTAACCACCAGAACTACATTAGGGTTAATTTAGTTAATTAATTTGAAGTGCTTACAACAAGTGCGATCATCATAGAAGTAAGAAAATAAACCATTCTTGAGAGAAGCAAGTTGATTAATTGGAGATTGAGGATTCATGGAAGATATCTCAGGTACACCACAATCATTGTCCAACACAGACATACGCTTAAGGCCCCTTTTTCCCATGAAAATAATCTCCACTACCATCAAGATCCCCATAATTCATTTTCTCTTAATCACTATATAGGGTATAATTTAGAAGAAAACAAATCAAGATACATATCTAAATCAGAAATCAAATCCCAAAAAATGAAGCAAGTGGGGAAAGAAAGGGAGAGATCTGAGATTGGTGCCAAAATTATGTACTATATCTAAAAAGAATCCAAAGAACTGCAACTACATGAGAAGAGTCTTTGAATTGAAAACGGAAAAGCATAAGAAACTCAAATTCCTGTAGTCTGAATGTTTTCAAAGCCAAAAATAATGTCCAAAGAGCATGAAGAGTCTAGGATCAACAAATCTAATCTCCACTGTAGCCTCTGACATCACTTGCAATGAAATCGTGTTATTGCCTGCAATCAAAATTCCTAACAACATGTTGTTGCTTGCAATAAAAAAAAACCCAACAGCACTTGCAATAAATTGACAGCGCTAAAAAAATACACAACATTGCTTGCAGTGAATCGAAAAAAATGCTCGATATTGCCTCCTCCTCGCTTGAGATCATGCTGTTCGAAGACAAAATCCCCGCCAGCAAGCTATAACATCTTGACGTATTGTCCCTATTTAGCTGCCCGTAGGCACAGGGTTTTGTCCTTTTGGGATCTCATAGTCACTCAAAAGGCACCTCAGATGTCAAAGGCCACACCGTGACTACATATATGGCTTTCAATTTAGACGAGTCTAACCGATGTGAGACTTGAGCACACCCTGCCTACTACGTCTCCCTTCCCTGTTCACCCACTCTAGGATCCCTCAGGGTGTTAGGTCCCTAGCAGGGCTTGGTGTTACACTCTCCCCACCAATGGAAAGAGTCATCCTTGGCTTTGATATCATATTGTAACATCCTGAGATATTATCCCTATTTAACAGCCTATAGGCACAGGGTTTTGTTCTTTTGGGATCTCACAGTCACTCAAAAGGTGCCTCAGATGTCAAAGGCTACACTTTGATTACATATATGGCCTTCACTTTGGACGAGTCTAACTGATGTGGGACTTGAGCGTACCCTGCCTATTGCGTCTCCCTTCCCCCTTCACCCGTTCTGGGGTCCCTCAGGGTGTTAGGTCCCTAGCAGCGCTTAGTGTTACATAATCCACCTCTGATAGCTAACATTCATGCTTACTTTGATGAAGAAAACAAATCCAAGAGGTAGAGAAAACTGTGTACCTCTGAATTCATGCTGCAATCCAGATCGTGTTTCTACTCTGACACCTTGTTTGACAAAATCTAAGAAGATTTAGGTGAGAACAAAGGGAGGCATGTGGATCTGGATGGCGTTGGAGAGGAGAAAGAGAAGGAGGGGGTGGGAATGATGGCGATGGAGAGGAGGAAGACGAAGAGGGGCGTGACCAAAATTTATTGGAGCTTGGCTGAGAAGATATGAAGTGTGGAGATTTTAGACTTGATCTTTTAGACCACGTAAATTTAAGTGTGGTCTAAATGGAGCACACCTTTTAAACTTCATCTATAGTTGCGATCTAAATGAAGCACTTTTTAGTAGGTGCGGTCTAAATGAAACGCTTTTTAGACCACACTTACTAGATGCGATCTAAATGAGATATTCATATTTTCAAAAATGCCAACGGTCATATTTTTTAAACATTATTCTCTAAATGTAGTCTAAATGAAACGGTCTAAAGAAGCTTTTTTCTACCGGTGCATGTAGATAATCTCAAGAGATTCAAATGGAGACTTAAACCACTCCAATTTGATTTGACTATATTAGTTATGAATTGTCAAAGTTGACCAAAAATCTAAAAATACAAATGAATAGTAACCCAATGATCAATATGCAATTCTAATTTATAGGCTTTAATAATTGATTTGCCAAAACCATAGTGCTTTCAAATGAGTAATAAAGTGTATAAATGGAGGGTGTTACATGAAGCAAACTAATCCCAAGTGTATATTGATAAGGATGTCATAGAGGCAATATTTGACAAAGTTAATGAACACCCTTTGTTGTAATGATGTGTAGCCCATTTGGACTCACTAATAATAAGGATATAATCATTAAATGCACCAAAATTTAGGAATTAAGTCGCAACTAATCAAACGATAAGGATTGAGTGACAAACTTGCTAAAATTGTGATGATTAAATAATTAATTTTTCTTTTATTTTTTTATTACCATACCCTTTTCATATTTCTTATCATAAATAATCATAATTTACACCATAAATTCAATGACATCCTTTCAAATTTATTAAAATTTCACCATAATTTGTAAGACAATTAAGAATATTTCTCTACAAAATTTGAAATACTTGAGGATAAAAGTAGAATTGAACATTCATTTACAAGAGAGTTCTTGTACTGCTATATATAATACAAGGATATGCATCTACATTTATATTTATATTTATATTTATTATTAAAACAAGCACATGCAAAGACAAATGATGCTTGTGTGTTTTGTAAGGTTCAAAAAATTGGACTGGGCATTGAACCGATTGAGATAGGTTAAGGGTTAATAGGTCAGATCGGGATCAACTCAAGATTAAACCGGCCATATTAAATGATCTAATAGTATTTTACTACATGAAATTATGGCATTTTTAAGAGATTTAAGTGTTGTATTTGGACTTTTATTAAATTTAACTATACTTATTTGGAATGGAGGCAAATGTGTGAAAATAAAGTTAAAATGGATAAAAAATATCATTTTTTTATGAATTTCTTTTTTGATTGAATTTTGAAATACAAAGTATTATATTCTATCCTTAAAATCCATTGTAGGACACTTGGAAGACATTAAAAAATTAAAGGCTGAAAAAGGAAAACTACGTTTAAGGATCACTAGAGGACAAAACGTTGACCAAAAAAGAAATGCAGCTGACGACCTGAATTTTGAAATTCACTCAAGGTCCATCTTCATCAATAGCATTTTCAGCATTTCAAACCTAATAAAATCTTCTTTTTTGGGCCTAGGATATTGTAGGATTTCAGGCATACCTGGAATCCAACGACTCACTCAATACCCACATGAGAATCGAAGCATCGATTGTGGACCCTGATTACATTACACAGCAAATACACTGAGAAGGAAGAGAAGAATAGAATATCCAGAGAGAGGAGACTGGAGAGAATTTCATCAGGTGAGTTATCTTTTTTTACACACCCAAAAACTGACTCCTCCATATCCCTTATATCATGTACGGTGGTTACATTATTTTGAAATTCAAATATTAAAAGAGAGAATAACCCATATTGACCCATATTATTTATCTATTTTAATTTTTACCCCAATCCAAATGGGTTTGGGTCCTAATCCACCAAGGGTGGACTTGTATATTCCAACATCTGCCACTCACACTTGGTGGATTTGATGTTGTTGATCCAATCTCTTTCTCTTCCTTCGTTCTTTCATACTAGGTGCATTGCTGTGACTGCATGGGAATGATGTCTTCATTTGGGTGTCTACACTAGAAATCCCTTTCTTAGAGACCAACACAAGACAACCCTATAGTGCAGTTTGATAATGTTAGTATAGTGCCTCTGATGTCCTAGATTTACTGATATATACTTTTCTCATGGCCAATCTAATCCCTCTTGAGTCAACATAAAACTCATATTGACTTCCTCATATGCTTAGTGTTCACACTTATGAAATTAACAAAGTAATATCATAAGGGAATTGGTCACAGACACCAGCATAAGTGTGTATATTTTAGGTAATCTTCCTTTTCGCCCAATTGTCACTTTAATATGAATCAACCGCTTTCCTAGCATAAAACCATTAGATCTCATATATCATGACCATAGGATATATGCTAAAGTAGCAGGCATTGAAACATACCTCTATGATATTGTCAAAGTCAAAGGACATCAATGAAATGATTGAAACTTTCTAGGACTCACACAGTAATGAAGTAGGGATCTATTCACTTGCTTCCCATTTGCGGTTCTTCTAAGCACATATGGTATGAATCACATGCTACGGTGTTACTCTTACACTATAAGAGCGTATGTCGATTTTTATTTTATTAACACCGCACAAACTTAAGTCTAGACACTCACAGTATCTAAACCCAAATCCTTCATACTTTCTCATTGAATGACGTCAATTCTGAAGAATTTGTTGTCTGGCTAAGGGTATCATGGATGTGGATTTCCATGATTTGATCCACATTTATCATACTGGATCTCATCTCAACTTACTGCACTTTTAAGTCAAGGTGACATTTAGTTTGTGTTTCTTCTCTACCACATCAGCACTTTAACTACTTTACTGGTGAACACAAATATCTCATCTTTGCACACTCATTCTGAGTGTCAAAGGCAGTTGCTCGTGTGAGAGAGCCAATCTCATCTACCTGTACCACATACTAGACATTGTATACTTACACACATGTGAAGCCATATTGAAGTATATATTATTTCATATCATATGCTCGTTAAAGGACTCAACATTTTTCTCATATATGTCCTTAGCTTTAGGCTTTATTAGGGAACTTCGCATAGGAACATGTTGTTCAACAACAACTCTATGTGCTACACCATCTCTCTCATACTTATATCTTTATATGGTACTTAAAGCCTTTTGTTTAGTCAATGGCTGTAGTGCTTTTACAATCATTAACATTTGATTTGAAATCTAATTATCAAAATCAAGATGTTGTCTAGATACTATCAGCCATATAACCATTTATACTGCAATAGTACATGCTTTGAATTGGCATAATCAATATGCCCTAAAGTTATCTTAAGACTTTTCATGAATCAATCCAATGTCTCTTACAATGGTTTGGATTATCACTGATTAGCAAGTCTTATCTCAAAGAAGATATCTGGTTTTGTACACATAATTGTATACATTAGACTACCAACAACATTTGTAAGGAAACCCTTCCATTTTCTTGTATATTTATTCAATTTAGGAATTAATATTAAGAATCAAACTCATTCTTGATGTCACTAGGGTATTCACTGGATCACATTAACGCATAGTGAATCACTTAAATCATTTTCATAATATGATTTTTTTGCGATAAGGACATAATTCTTTTTAGGCCATATACTTAAGTGTCAACTCCAAAATTTCACAATGTCTCACCCATGTCCTTACCATCATTCTTTAATAGATATCATTAACGCAAATTATTTTCAGCCAATAGTATCATCTATATAAATAGATAATTTCACAAACCGTTTTACAATGGTTTTCTACAACTAATTTGAAAACCACATGAAGTTACCGCTCTATATATATCCTCAAACACCATTGTCTGGATAATTGCTTTAATCTATAAGAAGATCTCTGCAAAAATGTGTGAGGTTACTATTATGTGAAACCTCAAACATCACATTTAATGAAAATCAACATTTACATTATGTAGATGTTTTTATCCAAATGACTACTCAAAGTACATGTTTACATCTAATAAATGTAAGCCTAAACCCAACGGCTAACTATTGCCAAAATAATTTAAATTTTTGAGTATACAACATGTAAGGAGGTATCTTCATAGTCTATACCTTCCAGGTATCTCCATTGTCTATACCTTCCTATTTGTGTATACCCCATTGTAACTTACTTAGTATTGTGGTTACCAATTGATCTATTCACTTTTCTCTCAATCTTGAGAATTCACTTATTCCCAATAAACTTTTGGTCTTGTGATAGATCAATTGATTTTCGAACTTGATGAGCTTAATTCATTTTTAAAGAATCAATTCTCTTTTCCATTGCTTTCTTCCATTCTTTATCAGTATAAGGTGAAGACAAAGTACAGAACATGATTTGTCATAAACATTTATCTCAGTTACTCCTTACTAAGCTTATTGTTTTTCTTCTTTATAAGCTCCCATTTATAAAGATGATTAAACATCTTTGTGTTGTTTTGCACTGACTTATCTATACGTCTCATAAAGAGATATAATACAATCAATTTCACCTTTATTTGGAAAATCATCCATAACTAACATAATACCTTTTAATTCATTTTAGTCACAATTCCATCTTTGTTTTCACTCAAGAAAACTTCACCCTGATTAGCTCCCACTTAGAATCATTATGGGAATGCACAAGAGACCCTTTTGGTATACTTTTAGATTTGTGGAAACGTTTAATCACAATTCATAGGGTGTGGAAAGAATAAATACTCGTGAAAACACATGGTTAAGTTCAAAGTTACACACACTTGATGGAACCAAGAACGTAAACTAATCCAATAAAGGTGGACACTTGGTAATACTCTCCCACTCACATTTTGTGGCTTAGTTTAAGCCATTATATACATAAACATATTTAATGGCGTTTCATGATGCCTCTCAGCGACTTCATTTTCTGATAAAGTACATCAAACATTTAACTATTTAATTATCTCTCTTTATAGAGGTAGCTTTATCCATAATATTGATGTTCATGATTTCAATCAGTTTATAAGATCTTAAAAAAATAACTAAATTGATTCTTCAACTCATTTATGTTGCTATGTAAAGCATTTAAGCTTCATATTTCTATGAGATCAGGTAAATATGATTAAATCATGAATAATTCTCAACAAAGAGAATAAAGCTTTAATCTCTGTATCTTGCCCTAACAATTTAACAACCAAATATAAAAAATGGAAGAATTACAATGTTTACTCAGCTTGAGTTCCCTTACTAAATGAAACTTTTCTTGTTGCTTTATTCGCTAGACAATTTTCAGTTAAAGACATTTCATCATTAGGTGTTATATTTGAAATTCTCTATTATGTAAATTCTGGTTGTAACTAATATGTCCTTGTCTAGCATGATAGGTAATCAAGTTAAAACTTGAATTAGAAGAAGTGGTAAAGCTATCAGCACTTAGAAATTACCAACAAAATTTTGATTAAAGAACTTTCTTAGAAGAAAGATTGTGCCAATTGTGTAATGTCTATCATAACATCATGAAAGTTCATTTAGAATCCATGTTCTAAATAATATGGGATTAGGAAGTAACTCTATCAAAATCATATGTATGAAACACATGAAGAGTTTAAGTTGTTCACAACTTGTAATGAACTTATAGGTTCTAAAGATCTTTAACATTGATCATTACATCATTGCCTTTATATAAGCCTCTTGCTTTAACTTTGACAACTTATTGTACTTTATAAATGATTATCAAAACATCATGAAAGTTCATTTAGAATCCATGTTCTAAATAGTATGGGATTAGGAAGTAACTCTATCAAAATCATATGTATGAAACACATGAAGAGTTTAAGTTGTTCACAACTTGTAATGAACTTAT
>QFDD01001424.1:0-33372 GCA_006871305.1 Vachellia collinsii
CTCCATGGCACAGCATGTATACGTTTCTTATTTTATTTTTAGAAAATGTGTATTACCAGCGATACTTAATTAATCTTGTAGGGGATATTGCACTCACATTTGCCCTATTCTTACTGCCTCCCACTTTGTGACAAATAGAGAAGCAAATTTGAACTAATGATAAAATGGGCCGCACTGTGCTAGACATGTTTGACCAACTTTGCCTCATCTTCTTGCTACAGCTAGTACATTCATGCATACTCATATTTGAAAGCTCTTCTCGTGATGTTTATGTCAGTATCCACAAATTCTTCTGTATAATTGTTTCATGACTGCTAGCAGATTGTTCATTGGAGAAATCATTTAAAATTTCCGGAAGATGCACAGTTGACACTTGAGGCCAAGGATCTGATATGTAGACTGCTGTGTGAACATAGGTTAGGGACTCATGGGGCTAATCATCCTTGGTTTAAGGGTGTGGAGTGGGATAAACTTTATGAAATGGAGGCAGCATTTAAACCACAAGTCAATGGGGAGCTAGACACCCAAAACTTCATGAGATATGATGAAGTATCATGTTAAATCATCTCTTCTGTCCCCTTTTACCGTCCTTTTTAATATGTTTTTGCCTTACAGTTTTCCCCTTGATATCTCATGCGTCTACAAACTACTGCCAAATTGCTGGAACTGAATTTAACCTACTTTTTTAAATCACTTGAAGAGAGTTGCTTGAAAATTACTATTAGAATATATGCCTTTGCTTGGTATCACTGTTTTCCTTCTATCTCTAAATTTTGGCTTTTCTTGGTTACATGAAATTTCCGTTTTCGCTGAACCAAGGGGATTTGTAAGAAAGGGTGAGCTCATGCATGTTTTTATTCCATTAAGGCCAAATGGCCTACCTTGATTAATTACCATGTCCATTGCTTAACCTTGCTACTCTTGATCTGAATTCTGCTTCACCAAATCTAATCCATATGAAGATAGAGCAGGTTTTTATTCATATTTTGCTACTGATATGGTAAATTATCTAGAAGTCATTATCATGATATAGAATGTTCTTATGCATTGAGAATGACCATGTATTTAGCCCTGTGTGATTAAAGCTTGGAATGCACAAGCCTTGTTGGAAGGATTTGGGCCTTAATTCTATTCAAAATTAGTGTGCATGCTCCACTTAGATCTAATTTACTCCAGAACTTGTCTTGTTTCTTGATCAAGACCACATACAGGCATTTGAGTTCATGAACATGATAGAGGCATTCTATTCTTCACCCTGTTGTCCCAAACACAAGCCTCTGAAATTAATCCCTCGTCAGCCAATTTGAGCCATTCACTTTCATTCTTTCCATACATTGCATTATGGCACAGGAAGTATGAATGAGATTCATATTTGAATTTCAAAGAAACCAAACAAGGTAGCAAAGCCTGAAGTTGAAGTTGTGTCTGTTTATTGCTTGCTGGTTATAGCAGAAAGGAAAAAAATGTGACAGCAGAAAAAGAAAAAAAAAGAAAAGAAAAAATATAGATGAAAAAAATTCAGCAAAGAAAAAAAATTGTGTGAGAACAAAAAGAGCCAATGAAAGGCAAAAGAAAAAAAAACAGAGAGGAAAGAAACAGAAAAGCTTGAAAAGAAGAAAAGAACAAAAGAACAAAAGAAAAAAATATTGATGGAAAAAAAACAGAATGGAAAAAATTGTGTGAGATGGAGTTACTCTATGCAATATCCAGCTTTACAAGTGTTGATTAGACAACATGGAATGTATGACATTGGTTTTCTGTTGGTGGCAGAAAAATTCAAGAAATCATACTTGGTTTCTTGGTTATAACTAATTTTATGCATAATGCTTGACGATGTGCCATTGATTCTACCATTCTCATCATAGCCTTTTCGACATTACAACAAAAAACAAAGTCCTCTTGATTCATTGCTCTATTGCTATAAAGAGTGGTGGAGATATTAGAAACATTACAAGCCTATGGTAGGGGTTAGGCTAGTGGAGAGGAGTGAAATAAACCTTAAAGAGAGTAAGCGAGGAGAGTAAAACAGTACACCCCAAGTTGCCTTCCAAGCATTACTCACTTTGGGTAAGTTAAGTTCATGGATCATTTGATTTGTATTGGTGCATTTTATTTATGATAGTGATTTAAGGATGAGAATCTATTTGGGATGCATATTCTTTCTATCCTATGATTTCCAAAATGACTCTTGCTCTAAAGTACCTTTGAAATATTCTCTTTTGGTTCCCACTTGTTTCTTAGCCAAGCCTACTTTATCACCCAATAAAAGTCTTTTTGATCCTTGTTTATCATTTCATTGTTAACAATGGAGAACCTAGATGATAGCCAAGCTTATAGAAAGGGGATTAGATAAGGTGGATTTGAGTGTAAACACAAGCCTAGACACTTAGAGTGAGAGAGCTAAACACTTGCCATTGGTGAGACACTATTGGCTTTGATTCACTTTGTTAAACATATTGCCATGATGCTTAAAAAACTTGATTCATGTGAAGTTACTTTGATAGGAAAAATGTTTGATAGGAAAAATGTTGAATTACCTTGGTTTGCCTTTGCTTGTGACTTTATATTTCCATTTGTGTTCAATCCTATTTGTTTGGTCCCTTTTAGTTTGTTTCATTTCTTCACTTTGCTACTTGCATTTTATCTTGGATCTTGAGTTTTGCACAAGAATATCTAATAACCTTTGTCACACCAAATTTTCAATTAATAGAACTAATTATTTCAATTTTTCAATTTGTTGATTTCCAGGAGGGATTTGGAGGGAAGTGGAGGGGAGACAAAAATTGTGTTGAATTTAAAAATATTGGAGAAGTGGGATTATAAAATTTAATGAAGAGAAAATGTACGATAAAAGAGTGAGAAAGATTAATTAAAAACAACTTTTTAACCCCACTTCTTTAATTTTCTTAAATCTAACCCATAAAAGTTTATCGTCCCCTCCCCTCTAAATAAGTCTCTCTATCTACTCTCACTCTCTCTCTCTTGCCCCCTACTCTATTCCATATTAGCCTATAATTGAGAACTGTAGTTTTTATTTTATGATTTTGTTTGTCTATTTGTTTGAGGACCCCAGGATGCATGCAAGGCAGGCTTTGATTGCATGCATCCTTTGATTGGCCAAATCATGAAAGGTCTTGAATATCTCTACGAGGAACTGCCAGGCCTAATTGCACCATACGGACAACATTAAATCTCACATGGGACCAGTACTGAAAGTAAGTGTGTTTGGAACTTCTAACTAAACAGTAATAGGTGTTGTATTTATTGTGCTATAAGTTTTATTAATTATTACTTGATGCATAATGACATTAGAATATCTTTATTGCTTATATGTTGATTTCACTATTTCTGTGAGACATTCTTTTGGGGCTAGTAAGTTGTGGAGAAGAGGGATAAGCTTGATTAACAAGCTTATTTTTATGGGGACTATTGTTGTAGTCAGAAGCGTTTGAAAGGCTAAATTTGCCTTGCTTAAGAATTATAGCCACTTAGGTAGTAAAAATGATATAGTTAGTATGATAAGAGAGGAAAGAGTCTTTGCATTCATTAAGTATGGGTATGCCGTTTTTCTCATGTTATTTTGTTAATCACCGTCCTCTGTCCTTTATGTATTTCCGGCATCTAAAGGATTGGATTCATGACATGCTTTGTGCTATTTCCATTGCAGGGAATCTAATCGATTTTGACACTCGATGCAGGAGAGGTTAAATACAAAACATGAAGAAAAGAACACAAACAAAAGGAAAGAAGGATTCTTACCTTTATACTATTATAATATTTCTTAGATTTCAAACCTTTATTTTGTGGAAACTAATCCATTTTGTACAAATGTTTGTTGCAGGTAATCCATTTTGTACAAATGTATGTTTGTTGCAGAAGAGGTAATCCATTTTGTACAAATGTTTGTTGCAGAAGAGGTTACAAAAAGTATGAAGAAAAAGAGCAGAAACAAAAGGTTGAGGCTTACCTTTATGCAATTATAACATTCTTAAATTTCCAACCTTATTTATGGGAAACTAATACATTTTGTGCAATGGATTGTCGTAGGAGAAGCTAAAGACAAAACATGGAGGAAAATAGTACAAATAAGGAAAGGTTAAGACTTACTTTATACTCTTATAATATTTCTACCTTTATTCTTTTAGAAACTAATTCATTTTGTACAATCAATTATTGCAGAGAGGTTAAAGACAGACTATGAAGAAAATGAACACAAGAAAGAAAAGGTTGACGCTCACCTTTAAACTATCAGAATGGTCCTTAGTTTTTCATCTTTTATTTTTGAGAAACTAATACTTTTTTGTACGATTGATTGTTGCAAGAGATGTTGAAAGAAAGAACAAGAAGAAAAGGAACACAAGAAGGAAAATGTTCACGCTCGCCTTGTTACTACTATAAAGGTTCTTAGCCTTTTTTTATGAAAAATAACTTGTCTTTTATTTACCTCCCATGTCTAGTGTTGTGACTTGTCAAGTTAAACTACAATTTGATTGAAAATATTTACTTCTAATGAATTTGATATAAAGTGAGCTAAAAGGGGTATAAGTTTACTAAGATCAAATTCTTTTACTCTGAGTATTATTTGGAATGAATGCGTCAGATTTTTAAAATAAAAATAGGTTGTAGAAGGCTTAACTTTTTGAAAAATGTACTTGATTCAACTTGCATTGAAAGCTTTATGCTAATTTTTAAGAAATTTATTTTGTATGTGCATTGTGAAGTTTAAGGAGGAGACTGGTGGGGCTAACTTTCTGAAGTCCTTATATGAGGATTCCACACACATAAGATGGAGGAGCAAGTAGGAGCTGGTTGTTCAAGATGCAACTTACTTGGCCTAGTTGTACCCTTTCCTTCTATCTATCGTGTTGTTTATCATTTGATTGAGCTAGATTGATTGCTTATTATATTGTGTTTTGTGTGCTTCCTTTGCTTTTATGTCATGGGAAAAAGTTAAAATTACAAAAACCAAGAAAGTTGAAAAAAATTTGTTTTGGATTTGAGAATTGAAAGTATGAGCTAATCCTTGGTTTGGATGCATTTTTGAATTGATGAGTGATTGATCATGTACTGAATGAAAAGGTTACATGGAATTTGTTTTGGTCTTAGGTGAATCCTAAGTTGGTAGTCATGGCCAAAGCTTATCCTTGGTTTGGATGCATTTTTGAATTGATGAGTGATTGATCATGTGCTGAATGAAAAAGCTAGATGGCATTTGTTTTGGCCTTAGGTGAATCTTAAGTTGGTGGTTATGATCTAGTGAGGTTTTTGGGCCAATTCATATTTCATTGCATGTGTGTACCACCTATCTTTTTCTTACTCTAGAACTTGGCTTGCATTTTGTTTGAGACCATTCGTTTTGTTTATAGCTAGATCCAAATGGCCTACGTTGATGAATTGCTATGTCCATTGCTTAAGCTTGCTACTCTTGATCTGAATTCTGCTTCACCAAATCTGATCCAAGATAGAGCAGGTTTTTATTCATATTTAAAGTGAGTATCACCAATAAAATTCGTTTTGATCCTTGTTTAGCATTTCATTGTTAACAGTGGAGAAACTAGATAATAGCCAAGCTTATGGAAAGGGGATTAGGTAAGGTGGATTTGAGTGTAAACACAAGCCTAGACACTTAGAGTGAGAAAGCTAAACACTTGCCATTGGTGAGGCACTATTGGCTTAGATTCACTTTGTTAAACATGTTGCCATGATGCTTAAAAACTTGATTCATATGAAGTTACTTTGATAGGAAAAATGTTGAATTACCTTGGTTTGCCGTTGCTTGTGACTTTATATTTCCATTTGTCTTCAATATCCTGTCTCACCAAACAAAAGGAAAGGTTGATGCTTACCTTTATACCATTATAATGCTTTTTCTTTTTCCAATCTTTATTCTTGGGAAACTAAGCATTGAAGGAGCAATATGAAGAAAATAACAGAAAAAAAGGTTGAGGCTAGCTTTTAAATTATTGCAATGGTTCTTAGTTTTCTATCCTTTTTTGTTGAGAAACTCATTTGTTTTTGAACAATTGATTGTTGCAAGAGAGGTTGAAGAAATCATAATAAGAACTAAAAAAGAATGACAAGGTGATCAGCAAAGTATTTCTCTTAGTAACTCTTGTATACTCGTGGGTGGTGTTATCCAGGTTGAACACCTCTGCCACTACGCTCTACTTATAGATGCAAGGTGATCAGCACATCTATTGGCTTCTCTAAATACATGTCTTATCAGGATTTGCCAATCTCTTCTGATAAGCCCAGTGAGTAATCTAGATAACCTTGGTTCCTCTTGAAACTTCTAGGTTTGATTCAACTCCTCCACAACCTGCCTTGCATCACATTCAACTTCTACCTTCTTAAAACCTAGTTGCCAGACATCTTAAGTCCTTCATACACACCCCAAGCTTCAACTACCTTCGCATTACAGTTCTCTAATCTTATGGAAAAACCATGTAGCCACTCGCCACAATATCCCCTGATGATTCCACCACAGCCGGCTTCACCATTGACACTGCTCCACCCATCAGTATTCAGTTTGTACCACCCTTGTTGAGGTGGTTGCCAAGAGATCATTTGAATTTCCTCATGTAATTGTTGCATAGTGCTTCCATCCCATCTCTTTTTGTAAGAATGAAGGTACTGAGCTAATGTGCTCCTCGGATTGTGGGTCTCGTGAAGTTTGGATCATGAATTTGCTGATTCCTCCACCTCCAAATAAACCAGCTAGTAGCAGAAAACAGTTCTGGCCATTCTGCTCTTCTTCCTTTCTTCCCCTACCTTCCTTTCTTCCCCTACCTGTAATATTACTTGCCAACCACTCTTTCCATTCCCTTCTGAAGAAAAATCTCGTCTTCCTGAGTGGAAGAACACATTCCCATATCTGATAAGCAAAAGAGCAGTCTCAAATTGCATGCATCATGTTCCCACTTTCTCTGTGGCATAAGGGATACACGTCAGGACCCCATCCCATTTGCATGTGGTTGACCTAGTTAGACTTATTCATCCAAATGGCCTTCCAAATACCTCCAGTATGTTGAGTGTGTTCACCATGTAATCATACTTGGTTTCGGTGAGTGCTCTGTCACGTTAGTTGATATCTGGGGCAAAAGAATAGAGTATTTTTCTAGAGTTTAACTGGATCCATCTGGTAAACATCTCATTATTAGAAGGAAATTTATTTAAATATTAAGTAACAATGAGGTATCCCATTATGTGTATATGATTAAAGATGTAAAATTTTTATACTTTTTGTAGCTTTGACTTGATGCATATTATAAGTAGCTTATGGTTAAAAATAAAGTTATTTAAATTTTAAGTAACCAATGCGTTTTCATCATATGCATCATCCCTTTTTTTTTTCAAATATAATGTTTATATTTTGCTATAAAGGTAATATTGCCATTTTCATATTTTTTTCTTTCTACCTATTTTGTCACCATTTTAATTCAACTAAACATAAATTTTTCTATTAAACAATTTTTCATTATTGTGAATATCAAACGTCTGTATTGAAAAAAAAAATTTCATTCTTTTCCTTTTCAATCCTTCCATAACATGTTGCGAGGGTGTGTCAGTGCATCGTTTAAGGGGTTTGGAATTAAAAAAAAAAATCCGAATATTATATCACTCTCATGCTTCTCTTCTCCAGCATCTTGCTTCTAATATTTAATAATCCATTATAGCAAGCGTAAATCTTTGAGAGACAAATTTTCATCTTCTTAGCGTTTTTAATGGGTTAATATATATACATATATTAAGGACAGGAGGTAAGTATATATATAAGAGCACATTAACTTTTTTAGAGGTTAATAAAATTAAATAAATTACTTTAAAGTGTTTATATTTATCATTTTTTTAAATTAATTTGTGCTACTTATAAACTGAAATACATACATATAATTTAATTATATACATAAATGAGTACTTTTAAATAATTTATTTAACTTCTTTAATTTTTTTTAAAAGGGTTAATGGTTTTTTTATTAATGACCTGAGGTAATATGAACTAAGTATCTAAGTAATGTCATAATATAAAATTCTTTTTATTGAAAGTAAAATGGAACTCATATTAAGAACCGGACGGAATAATCAGTAATAGTATCTAGGACCTTATCCTCAACATAATTTTGCCATTGCCAATAGTAATACAATAAAATGTGGACATTTGAACTAATTGAGACCACCAACAAATATTTAAAGCCCAAAATCTGTTAAGCCCAACTCAAAACCCAAAATCTAAACAGTTATTATCACCACCGATACAACCATGTAAATGGCCGTGTCCACCATTCATTATGAATATCTCCTATTTATAAGATTTAACATTTTGGGAAAGAAAAAAAAAAGAATTGGTCAGATCTATTTTATAAACTAAAGTTGTGGTTCTCTAGACGTTAAATGCATTTCTTCCAATTTTAAACTTAACTAATATTTCCCTCCAAATATTTTAATATTTTATTCTCTCTTCTTGGCTCTATTCTTTTTCATTATCTTTTTACCATTCCATTTTTTTCATATTTTTTTCTCCTTATCTCTCTCTCTCACACCTCTTACAAATAAGGACACATTTTAAAAATTATTCTTCTTATATATTTATTAATTTTACTAAATTTTTTAAACTACATAATTCTGTTATTTAAATCTTGTGGGGGGGGGGGATTCTTTGAAGACGTGAAGGTGGTATCATTTTTATAGATAGCCTAATGCTAGATTATGGAAGTGAAGTCTAATATCATCTTCCCAATTATCTTAACCCAACATTTGGATCATATTGTGCTTAGAAAATTTTGGATGTATTCTTTACAAGAAAAAAAAAATTCAGATTATAAATATTCCGGACTAACTGTTTTTTTTAACCTTAATATTCCGAGCTAACTTGAACCATGGCGTGGGGGATTACTAAATATCATGTGAACATGAAAATTCTTTATTATTGTAACATTTTTTCTTGGGAGGAAGGATGTATATATATTTGCCTCCCAGAACGATACTACAAAATATGGAATCAAAAGGTATGGAGGCAATTTGCAACATCTCTGAACCAATTCAACTGCCCTGCTAGTTTGAATTTGTGAAATTAAGTTCTGAGTTGTTGGAAATATATAAAATAGCTTGAAAAATAAAATAAAGTGAAAAGAACGTAAAAGATAAAAAGAAAACGAGACCACTATTTATAGAGGTTCATATTCAAGATAATGAGCATATTATCATAAAGCTATTAAAGTGCAGCAATAAAATTCTGACAACACTGGAACACAAAATCATGCCACTAAACCAAACACAATCATGCCAAAGAACAGATGTGAGGAGAATACCCTATAAGATACATGTAAATGTTATTTTCAATTGCGAGTAGATAAATTTAGAGAACAGTTTTTGAAAGTAAAACTATTTTCAAACTGTAAAGTAATGAACCAGATCTGGCATTTTGAATTTAATTGGAAAAATAACTTTATATAAAAATTATTTTCAAAATTTTCAAAATTTTTCAGAAAAATCTAATATAAAGAAATTAAGAAAAAGACATGCGTTTAAAATAGTTACACCTATTAATTAAGTGATCTAGATTGGATCAGTTTATATAAAAGGGGTGTTACATAGAACCCTTGAAGGATTCATCTAAACATAATGCCGTTTTTTTTTTTACTAGTCCATAGCCTCATTCAATGTATTAATATTTCTTTACATTTTTTTCTATGACTATAATATCCTATCTCTCCTCTTTAATATAAACCTAAATTAATTTTTCTACAAAGATTAAGGAGGGTAAATAAAATAGTATATATTATATGCATATATTCTGAAATAATCATACGCATCATTAATTATATATAAGTCAGGTGAATTAACTTAGGAAAAGAATGAATAAAACAATTTATTTAACTACTTTAATTTTTCAAAAAGGTCAACCCAGGGTTATATTAAATACCAAAGGAAGTAACAAGAGCCTATTTGCCTTTTTTTTTTTAAAGATTAATAAAACTAAATAAATTATTTTCGTATTGATATTTATCATTTTTTCTAAACTAATTTACATGATTTATAAAGTGACATATATATGCCTATACAATTCAAATATATACATAAATAAATATTTTAAAGTAATTTATTTAATTTTTTTAATCTTCCTAAAAAAATTAATTGAGTTTTAAATTAATGACCGGAGGTAATATAATTTAAATAATGTGAAACGAAGAAACTTGCCTAGTGTAATTTATCTATAATTTAAGTGAGGAAGGGACAACTAATTATAGGTTTAGGGACATTTTTACTCCAGCAAGAGCTAATAGGTATGCAAAAGTTTTTTTTTTTTTTTGGGCTCAGTGTCATTTTAAAACTATCAAAATAGTAGCAATACCATTATAATTCCACAAAGGACTAACATTCATTAACGAGAAATTTTTATGTGATACTTCTTCCTATCCTTAACAAGATCCACTTGAATGAAAATAAAATGCATCGCATGTTAAACACAGGATGAAATAATCAAAAATAGTACCTTGTAGATACCTCAACATGATATTGCCATTCTTAATACAATAAAATGTGGACACTTGGGCTAATTCGAGACCAACAACAAATTTTTTGAAGCCCAAGATCTTTTAGGCCCAATGTAAGCCCAAAATCTGAACAGCTATTTTAGTCACCCATATAGTTATGCTAAGTCCACCATTCATTATTTTATCAAATACAGTTGGGGTTCTCTAAACGTTAAATGCATTTTTACCAATTTTACACTTAACTAATATTTCCCACCGCATCTTTTAATATTTTATTCTCTCTTCTTGTCTCAGTTCTCTCTCATCACCTTTTTAACATACCATCTTTTTCATATTTACCTGCTTTTCTGATTTTGTGAAATTAAATTCTTAGTTGTTGACAACATATAAAATAACTTGAATAATAAAATAAAGTGAAGAGTAGAAGAGAAAGAAAGAAGATGAGACCAATTCTTTGTTGCCGACAATATATAAAATGGCGTGAAAATAAGAAAAAGTGAAGAGTACGTAAAAGATAAAAAGAAAATGAGACCACCATTTATAGAGGTTAAGATTCGAGAAAATGAGTGTGTCTATATATATATATATATATATATATTGTCATAATACAAGCCATAATGATGTCAATTACAAACTATCAAATGATGCAATTAATTACTGACAGCATTGAAACACAAAATCATGACACTAAACCAAAAAAAAAAAAAAAACCAAGAAGAACTATCTGTGAAATTACCTTAATTTTATGCGTAGGTGGCAGCAAAGTATAGAGGAAGTTCCTTTTAGCTAGAGAGCCTTAGAACCAAACATCAGGGATATGAGCAATTTTAGGCCAATCTGGTCCTTTCTCCTTTTCACATCTCTCCTTAAGCAAGTCACAACCATAAGCAATTGTTAAGTCAGAAAGGGATGGGGGTAAACCATCTTCTGGCATGCCTTCAAAACTCATGAGAGGGCAACCGAAAAAATATAAGGAGGTGAGAGAATGGAGGTGGACAAGACCCCTATGGTTTATTCTTCTTAAAGTGCCCCAACAGTCGAATGAAAGAGACTGGAGATTGGGAGGCAACAATCCCTCTTCAGGGAAGGACTCCATATCATGACATGCACCGATGTAGAGTTCTTTCAGAGACAACAACTCAGGCAAGCCCCAGTCCGTACAAGATGCCATGAGTTTGGGACATCTCCTGATTGAAAGATATTGTAGGTTGGAAAGCATACCTTCTCGGGGAAGCCATTCCAATGCCAAACAATGCCATAATTTTAAGTGATGAAGAGGTGGAAGCATGTCCCAGTTTGGAAATTTGGTATTTGCGTATCCTCTAACATGGAGCTCTTTTACATTGTGATTTGGCTCAAGTGCTTCCAGTACCTGCTTTTGGTGTTGTGCCTCTTCACGACTGTAATTACGCATCTTATAAAAATACTCTAATGTATCCAACTGCTTCTCTTTCAAATTGGCCTCTCTCGCATCTGTAGCATCATTTATGCGCTCCATATGTGTTATTTCTAGTGAACCTGTTAAGTGCTTTAAGGCACCTAATTCTTTTATATTTAATCCTCCTTTTCTTGCCACAACAAATTTATTCATTGTTCGAAGCTGATTTAACTTTCCCATATGCTTTGGCATCTTCTTTATGCCGCAGAGTTCCAAGTCGAGATGACGCAAATTGATAAGTTTGCAGAAATTTGATGGCAACTTAGTCAAGTAATTGCAGTCATTTAATTTCAACGTTTGTAAATTGATCAACATGCACGTTGAATCTGGCAATTCATTAATTGAAGTGAATGAAAGATCCAAATAATGCAAGTGCTTTAAATTGCCAATACCGTTTGTCAAGATTTTGATCAAACTTCTGCTCAAAGATATTTCGCGTATGTACTTGAGATGAGAAAGTCTGGATATTATTATGTCACCATACAGGTCATCAGGGGAACTCAATAGGATGAAACTACGTAATTGATGGCATTTGAAAACTTTCTCAAAAGATTTCAGAGGTTCACCTGTACATGAAAAGTAGCGAGCCTTGGATGACATATCTCCATCTTGTGCCTGACCAACATCGAGTCGGACAAAAAACTCTCCTGCCACTGATTTAGCTAAATCGTTCAAAAGATCATGCATGATGAAGTAATCACCACCCTCTCTTGATGGCTCAAAAAAAGATCTAGACAGCAAGTCATTGAAAATTTCATTACCCGATTCTTCAAGGCTCATGCTTTTATGAGTAGGATATATCAAACCATCGGCCATCCACAACTGGATTAGCTCATTCTTGTCTATATCATAATCTTTAGCGAAGATGGAGCAATATGCAAAACAGCGTTTCATATTTGATGGTAGATAATGGTAGCTCAATCTTAAAGATGGGATAATGTTGCTATCATTTTCTGATAATTGCCAAATATCACTTTTCAAGATCTTCTCCCAATCCTGAATAGAGAGTTTTCTGTACAACAAGCTTCCGAGTGTTTTTATTGCTAAGGGCAATCCTCCGCATTTGTTAACGATTGCTCTACCAATTTTTACAAAATCTTGATTTGCAACATCACATCGGTTGTTAAATGCATGTTTTACAAATAAATTCCAACAATCCCCATCTTGTAATGGCTTCAAAGAATGTGTGACAGCACAACACATAACTTCTGCTACTGTTCTATTACGGGTTGTGATGAGAATCTTACTTTGTGGCGCTACATGTTTTAAAGGAGCTTGGAAGGTCTCCCAAATTTTACGATTCTCATTCCAGACATCATCAAGAACGAGCAAGGGTTTCTTTCCCATCAATATCTCTTTCAGTTTAGACTGACACAAATGAAAATCATATGACTGATCAATTTGGCAATTGAGTGAGTGAAGAATTGCTCTAGTAACTCGATCAACATCAAATTCTTCATAAACACACACCCATGCTCTATGTTGAAATTGATCCTTTATCTTTACATCATCATAGACAAGTCCTGCGAGGGTTGTTTTACCAATCCCACCCATACCATGGATGGCAATCACATCCATAGGCAATTGATTGCCTTCCAGGTTTTGTGATAGCAAATTGTCTACAATGATCTCTTTATCAGGATCTCTACCGTAGATATTGGATTCATCGATCAAAAGTGTTGAGGGCACTCTTTCGCACACATTTCTATTCCCTCCCAATTGAATACCGGCAGATGGACCTTCCCTTAATCCCAATATCTCATTTTGCTTTACGAGATCGTCTAGGCTGCTAAGCAATTTTTTGATCCGTGACTCTATCTCTTTGTCAAATTTGTTACCATTAAAAAGAGCAGTAAACCAGCCTCGTACCTTGCCCATAACAGCAGTTTGCGATTCAGCCTCCAGCTTCTGTTGTAATGCCTGAGTAGCAATGTCGTCCATCAAGTCCTGAGCCTTAAAGACTTCATCTTTGAGCTCGTCAAGCCACTGCTTCACAGAACGGTCTCTGTATTGCCTTTCCTCTGCATCTTCAGCAATTTTGTTCACAGAAAAAAGAGTGACACGCAATTTACTCAGTAAGCCATCGTCGAGCTTTTTGCTACGAAAGTAGTCAAGAAAGTCACGAGAAGCCAACCTCTCAAATGCGACTTGAAGGAAAGAGGATAAAAATGCTTCAGCCACCAATTCTGCCATGGATGAAGCCCAAAGAAAAGTATAGAGTAGCAGAGGAAGGAAGAAAACTGCGCAAAGATGGAACAAGAAACTCGAGAGAGTTGTTAACGCTTGACCAGGGGGTGAGGCGGCATATAGATAGATGGAAGTCTTTCTTTAAGGTTGTTCGGATGCTTCTTGGAAATTGCTCTGAAAATGCAAACTCGTAGTTAGTTCCAGGAAGATGCTTGTCCAGAGAGACTTCTTATCCCATCACGAATGGGTGGAGCATACAGATTGCTTCAGGAAATTACTATAAAACCGTTCTATTAGTTTTATTATATTTATTTAAATGCTTAATAGAATAGCTAGGCATTTAGATGTGGGAGCCACTTCATTACTAAGCACAAAGCTTAGTTTATCCTACTAATCTGATCTGAATCATTCAGATCTGATCTGGACGGTCCAGATTTGATTTTATAAAAATCTATTTTTTTAAAAAAAAAATTATTCCAGTAGATGCAGAATAAAAAATAAAAGCAATCTTTTAACTACTATTTTTTTAAAAAATATTTTTTACTTACAAAATCTTTATTTTAAAAAAAAATTAAATCTGGACCGTCCAGATCCAGATCTAGACGATCTAGATCAGATTAGTAGGGTAAGCTAACCTTAAAGTTTAGCACTGAAACTGGTTCCTTTAAATGTCAGGCCTACCTAGTGGATTCAATCAGATTGGAAGGCGTGAGGTGCATAGTTCATATGCCCAACTATTCATTTTTTCGTGTCCCAATCTCAACAACATGTGAAACATCCATGTGGATTAAAATTTAATTGCTCATTCTTTACTATTCATTTTCTGGTAGATGGTGTCGTCTTCCTCCGGAAAATTTGATTAAAATAATCTTATAAAAATGATATGAGTACTGCTTTACCTTTTCTTTTCCAAAGGCCATGTAAATATATTAACATTATTTTTTAATATAAAAATCAGTTTATGTTTTTAAAAGATTAAGAAAATTAATTTAGTTATTGTGGCCATTAGAACATCACTTGTGCAATGTTGTCCAGTTCTCGGCCATCAGAGAAAAGTTCAATGAAACATTATTAATAAAGAGCCTATTACTGCTGGATTTTTAATCGACCAAATATGTTAAGCAAGTACAGTTACGTGTCGTCCATATATATATATATATATTTTTCTTTGTAAAACTGAGAGTGTTAGTTTATGCTTCGCCAATGGGGCGAGGCATGTAGATAGACGCAAGATATTATTTTCAACTCTTTGTCACGGCCCCTGCAAAACCGGTTGTACAGGGTGTGCAGCGCCGCTTATATAGCCCATGAGCCCTCCATACCTATCTAATGTGGGACTCCGAGGAGTCACCCGTGACATCCTCCCCCACCCAATCCTGTGACGCCCTTGTCACAGTGGGGCCCCCTGCCTACCCCACACCCCAAGGGGCGCTTGGCAGGACATCAGAGTCGGAGCGGGTCGGCTCTGATACCATTTGTCACAGGGTCATTTCTCTCTCCCCGCAAAACCAGTTATACAGAGTGTGTAGCGCCCCGCTTATATAGTCCAGGACCCTTCCACATCTATCTGATGTGGGATTCTAAAGAGTCACCCGTGACATCTTGTCACCTATATAGCTAATGGATGACGGAAATTACTATGGAACCTTTCAAGTTCATCGTACAATAAAAGATAAGGCTCGAGTTTTGACTTTTGTGTAATGCGTATGGATTATTTATTTATTTATTTATTACAAGAGGCGTATGGATTTATTTGCTTGTCGGGTGAGCCTTTTCAAAAATTCAAGCTTTGCCGGCTAATAATAATCTAGCAACTACTACTGTTCTTGTTTTTATTGCTTTGCCTATCTCTAATAACTCTCATTACTCGTTTGGTGCTCTCAGAAATGATAAGACTCGCGAATTGATCTCGTCCTTTTTATAAGATTATATTTGGTTTTATCTCAATGTTAAATGAATTTTTACCTATTTTAACTCGAATCAATTACACACTCTTCTCGTCTTTTTATACACATTCCTTTTCATCTATCTTTTCATTTTTAAGTCTCTATTACTTGCCTCCTTTTACAAGGGTGTATTTGGAGGGTTGATTTTTTTATATATTCATTACTTTTAATTAATTTTTAACTGATTTTTTTAAATCATTTAATTACTAATTAGAATAAGAAGATTTTATAAAAAAGACAGGGGGAGTATTAGTTTACCTTTTCTTTTTCTATGGCTACGTAAATATATTACTTCCACTCTTTAATATAAGAGTCTATTGACTTTTTTAAAAGAGATTAAAGAAGATTAACATATATATTAATCATTTTTCTTCAAACTAATTTACATGACTTATAAATTGATATTTAATCTAATAATAAATATAAATATTTCAGAATATATATTATAAATAAGTAATTTATTGAACTTTTCAATCCCTTGGAAAATTTAATTGGCCCTTGGGAGAGGATGTAGTATTATCTATCACTCCCAAAATCAGATTTTAGATATTGTGGCCATTGGAATATCACCTGTGCAATGTCCAGTTCTTGACCGTCAAAAAAGTCCACTGCTAATTGTGAAAATTACTAATGCAAAGCCTATTACTTTTAGAATGGTTATACATGCGATTGTATTAGCGTTGGAGAAATACATTTACGTAAATTAAAATAAAACTCTCTTATATACTATTTTATAGAATGAAAATCATGTTGAAAAATAACTTTTACTGTTAAATTAAATGGCCATTGGCAAGTCCAATATTAGCTTTCCAATATTTTAATCCTACCCATAGATCACATTTTCCTTATTTTTTATGAATAAAATATGAAATTCATTTTATGATATATAGTTAAAATACTAAACAAATGCTATGTAATCATTACCCATTATATTACATTCTCATCCATTACATTCTATTACATTGCAATGAACTCCATAACTAAACGAGTTAAGTTTAAGCCCATGAAAATTTTCAAGAGTCCATTCAAGCATTTAATACTTGAAGCCCTTAAAATAAATTAGTTTATGAATTTGTTCCTTATAAATAATTTCCCAATTCTTTATGACCTCGGGCTTTTTTTTTGAAAAAAGGGAAAGCTACAAATTTATCCATTATGCATATCAAGTTTGATCGTTATTTGACAAAATGTATAAAATGGGTAGGTCCATGTTTCTTCCAAATCATTTTTTTTAATAAAAACACATATAACCTCTTATTGAAGTCAATCCTATTTGAAACATTATTGAACACTACATGTGGGCACCTCTCCCGTAGGGATTCAAATCCTGATTTTTCAAATTACGAAGGAATAGTCCTTTTCACTAGATCCAATTATATTGATTTCGTCCAAATCAGTTAATATAATATTCAAAACCTTTTATGTTATGCAAATATAAATCCGAGCACGAAAACATGTTAGAACTTTATGTCGCGGCTTCAACTCAATTCCCGCTATGTGAGCAAGAACATTCATCTGAATACCACAAAAGCGGATTTGCAAAGGTATTGAGAGCTCAAACATTTATATAAAGCAAACTGTGGGAATGAAATCATTCAAGCCTTACGTTGAAGTTGGAGGGTGAAAGCCTTCAGGGAGAGAATGATCTCTTCCAAACGAAGCTTGGCATCTTCATCGATCAAGTCTCCAGTATCAGGATTGAACTTGGGAGGAGGCTGAAATGCGTTGAGGAAGAACTCAGGCTTGTTGATGAAGTGAAGATCAAGGAAGACTCCGATGTGCCGAAGATGGAATTGGCCTCGTCCACCACCTAAGAGCCCTCCTGCACTTACAATGGCTGCTGCTTTGCCTCCCCACATATTTGGTGGTCTTGATGCCCAGTCAAGCGCATTCTTCATTGGTGCTGTTACAACAACCAAACACCCAAAGTTCACCATTAATAACAAATTAAAGTTGGAGTTCAACAACAACAATTTCTTCATTCGATCAATTGGTGTTCATAAAATTCGATAGAGTTTTACATTGACTCTTGAGGAGGGCTTAAACACAACCCTCCTTTATCTGGGTCTCAGACTATAAAACAAATTAAAATTGATTGAGTAATTTTTTTTTCTGCTAAACATAAATATTCTTCTACCAAAAATAATTTATGTTCAAAAAACCCGTCGAACACTAGAAATGTGCGCTTCACTTAATGGAGATTTGATAGGTTGGTTTAGTGGGCTTCCTTGGCCTCATTGCCATTTTGCCCTTTTTGCCTTCCGGTTCTGGCCATAAACACACTGGTGGAGCAGGATGTAAGCATTAGTTAAGGGTTTAATACATTGAGGAAAAAAAAGTATAAATAATATAATGTTGGTTTCATAATCATAATTTAACTTGCTCTGTGACTAAATATTTTGAAAAAAAAATGAAACATAACAAATAATTAGCACGTCCATCGGCTGTCACCTAAATAAAACAAAATCTTTAAGATAACGGTTAAATTGTGCGAGGAAAAAAGTAATCCTAGGAAAAGCTTACTTATCTATTTAATATACTTTGTCCAATTGAATTAAAAATAATAATAATTTTAAAATAATAATATTACGAATACCAATTTGTCATAAAATAAAGGTTAAAGTATATATTTAATCTTTTAAATTTACATCAAGTTTCAGTTTAGTGTATTAAGTTTAAAAAGTGCTTTTTTAGTTTTTTAACGTTTTAATTTTACTTATTAGAAAATATTAATTAACATTATACTTAAATATTAATTATTTCATATATTTATTTTTACATTTTAAAATTTAATCATATTTTATTAATATTTAATAATAAATTCATTATTATTTAAATTTGTTAACCACCATTTATCTGACAACTAAGATTACGGTGTTAACGGATTAAAAGTGTAATTTTAAATTATCTATTTACTATTTTACAGAGCATCGAAGATCTTATTTAGGAAGTAACAAAACCTAAGTTTCAAACCTTGGTTTCACAGAATCCAAAGTATGTATGTGTGAGAGTTTTGTCTCGACTTACGTGAAAGTGATTTTGAGAATTGATTGGCAAACAAAACCGAAGTCAAATGCTGCGAGAAGCAATTTCTGGAGAAGAAACAGGATGGAGAGGGATGATTGATTACCAGAGACAGAGAAATTATACTCAGGAGAAGCGAAAAGAAAACAATCGGCTTCTAGAATCTTCTGGCGAAACGCTTCCACTTCCGCCGGAAACCTCCCTTCTTTCTCCAGATCCGTATTCAACATCGGCAGAGCAGCGATGTCGACGTGTTCAATCTCCAGACCTTCAACAGCCCCCTTGCTTAGCTCGATCGCTAACATTATTCATCCAAACTCAACAAATCAGAACCGTAAAACCAAAACAATCGAAAATCAAACAGAACAAGAAAGGAAACAGATATAGAATCCGGGCGCGCGAGAACGGATTCGATAACCGTTGATTCAATGTTCAGAGAATATTTTGATTTGATTTGATTTGAATATCTCAAATAGAAAAGCGTAACATAATGCAGCAAGTTCTGGAAAGGAGAACGGAAATAATGGAGTAGTGATTCACCAGCTCGAATGAGGCCTCTGTTGTATGAGCCTTTACGAAGCGAACCGCAGAGAGCCGCAACCTTCACTGGCCCTGCGAGTGACATTCTTCCTTCTTCTAAAAGTTTGACGAGACTTCAAAGAACACTTGGAAGACCGAATATATCAAAACAATGTAGAGAATAAATAGAGCTGCAAAGGGGTGACGTTGCGTAATAATCGCTGTGTTTCTTTTTATTTATTTTTTCCAGAAAGAGTGTGTGGTTAGTGCTGTGTATATAGCATTTTTAAATATATATATATATATATAATATATGTATATGTACGTGTGTGTCTATATATATGTATGTACGTATATTAAAAGCGAAGTGATTGGTTAGAGGGTTGGGTTCTTTGAATGTGGGTATGTAAGGACACAGGAACGGACCAAAGTTCGTATTATACTAATAAAAGGAGGTTGGAGGCTGCGGCAGCCCCAATAGCTGAAAGAAGAATAAAAACAAAATATATTTTTTAATGAAAATAATGTTGTTTTTGTTCCTAAAATTGAGTAATGATCATGAAGTGGCTGTATGCTTTTGAATTCAATTTTTAGGGATGGGCTTCAATTGGCATGAAGTTCCTTATTATTATAAGAGTCCCACAAAGAAGAAGAAAGAGCAAGAACAAAAGTTTAGAAAAATGCATTCAAATTTAGTGTTGACAGATGCTTAAACTTTAATTTATTTTGCAGTGAGGGATTTATCACTTTTACTAAACTTAATTCCAGAAGTGTTCATGAATTGTATGATAAGATTCTCATGTTGGTAGAGAAGTGGTCAAATGTAAATGCACAAACTTCTGTTGCAGACATGAAATTCTTACCAAACTGCATCACCTTTACGACAACAAAAACATTAAAGCTAAATTCCAAAATCCATGTTCCACTCAGATTGAGCTATAATTTATGACGTTAACAAATAAATAATTTGCCTAAAGTTGTCTCAATTACGGTTGTGGTGATAAATGTGGATAATTGCATTATTTTTCAAAACCCTTCTATAGAAATACAAATACTTCTCATATTTTACACAAGAGGAAGTAGTTCACAACACTATCATTTAGTAATAAGCTCAAAGAAACTAGAAATAGAAAAGCACAAAATACTCAAATACCCCAAAACTCAACAATGATGCCAAGAACAATCATCCTAATAACACAACAACGAGATATCTCAAAACCAACGTAGATTTCTAAGACACACACATAACGAATGGAAAGTGGATATGTCGATGCATGAAGATATCAGTTGTTAATTAGAATATCGAAGCCGGAGGGTGAGAGAGCCTTCAAAAAGAGAGAAGCATTTGGTTCAACCTAAGCAAAGTGTTTTCACCAAGAAAATGGCCATTATCATTAGCATTTGAACTTAAGAGGGTGAATGACGACGAGGAAGAACCCAGGTTTGTTGATGAAGTGAAGATAAAAAAAGACTCCTATGTCACGAAGGTGGCCTTGATGCTCAGTCTAATGCATTCTTCATTGGTGCTATAATACAACATGAATAACATGCTAAAGTTAATGGAAGCACAATAAGCTTTTGTACATAACATAAGGTTAAAACTCAACGAAGTCACTAGACTAAACTAGCAAAACTGATGAACTAGTCCTCCGGTTAGTGAGCCACTCAAGCCAAGAATTTTTATATGAGATGATTGAGTCAACCAATAATTGGCTTGTCATATTGATAATAAGACTTAAACTCAAGGCCATATAAATTATGAGTCAATCCAGCATTGGAATATAACAATTCATCCTTGATAGATTAGGGTCCAAATCTATTTAAATTGGAGCAGACATAAAAATATAGAAATATTATTGGTTAATAGAGGTAATTCTCTTTTTATGTTTTTGAATTTTAAATTCTAGTAACCACTCATACGTAATATATATGTTGTAGAAGAAAGTTCATGGAAGAAGGAAAAAAGAAAGAAACCAACATAATTCTTTTTGGACGGTCTCTCTCTATTATCTTTTCTCCTCTCTCCTCTCTTGATGTTATTTATTGTGTAATGTAATCGGAGTCTCTATCGGTATTTTGATTCTGATGTTGATACTTACTGAATCAATCAGGTTCCAGATATGCCTGAGATCCTTCAGTGGTATCAAAACTTTGGCTTTGCTTTTTGAGGTCAAAATGATAACTTATTTCCAAATTTAAGAGATTTTTCCTTAATAGTATGATGCAAAGTTTAGAAATTTTTATGATGTTGTCATTTTTGTGAAACATGTCTATGACTATGATTAAATGATGAACTGATTTAAAAATGAAAAGATCAAAATCACTGAACGTTAATTATTGAGTATTAATTAAATAATTCAAATATTTACTTACAAAGAGAGGGGGAGATAGACAATTTCTAAATGGACACATCTTAAGGTTTGATTTCTGAAAAAGAACAAAATTTTAAGTCCTATTTTTAGATACATATAATATAAACTAATTTCTAGAAGTTATATTGGGACTAAATATGATTGTTTTATAAAGCTCCTCCTCCGTAGTACTTGCCCTCATCCTAACATAGCTTACGGTGTTGCCATTGGAGCAACTAGGCATTGACAAGTGGCCAAGGCTGATGCATGCAACATGAAGACAGTTAAAGGCCTTAAGGAATATTTTCATTTTTTATTTTTAAAAGAAGAAACAAAAAACCATAAGGGTAGCCCAAATTTTCCAAAGGTGACTAAAAATGGAAGGAGCAATAAAAGAAAAGATGATATTATCAACAAAAAAAAGAGAGAAGGAAAACAAAAGAAAAGATAATGAGTGGAAGAATGTGTTTGGAGTGTTGATATGATGGAAACAAAAATTAATTACAGAGTATGCAAATAAATATTTCTTTGATCTTTAATGTAAAAATCATTTGATAGTTTAAGTTTTTTTATCAAAGTAAATCTTACGTTAAGGATCAAGAAAGTAATAAATATATTGGCACTAATAATATTACCATACTTAAAATACAATCTAAATTTTAATTTCTCGATAATCTATTCTCCAATCCCAAATTAATCCTACAAGCACTTGTTTGGTAAAAGATTCATAAGATACAAAGAAATGATAAAACCAACTAATTTGAAAAATTTGTAAATGATTTAAAAATAAGGTTAACATGCATCCATATATATGAAGTATTTTTATAAGTGTATCTTACATCTTAAAATATTTTGTGTTGCATCAAGTGCCAAGACTTAAAAAATACTTTAAAGTATTGAAAATTGGATTATTAGATAATGAGACTTGCTATTGAATCCTATAAGATTCTTTTCTAAAAGAATCTTATAAGATTAAATGTTAATAAAACATTTAAGTCATTTTTTTAACTAAAAGAATCTCTTATTAGATAATGAGACTTGCTATTGAATCCTTATGGAAGTTCATTTGCATATGTATAAGTTCAGTTACACATTACGTAGATGCTCAGTTGCATATTATGTAGAAGCTCAGTTGCATATTGTAGAAGGTCTCGTTCTACAATTAATTTTTTAATGGGGAATTTATCACTAATTCTCCCAAAGAAGTTTACCTCCCTTTCATTTCCCTCCACTTATACTAAACAACCCCTGAATGAACCTAAATCAATCATCATTACTGATAAACGATTTTACTTTAACGCATGCATGGAGTATTAATATCAAATTCAACTATCACCTTTTAAATTTAAATTTGTATTGATATATCATTAATGACCTTATTAGGCATAATTTTCATGAATTCAATAACATACAAATATAATTACGTAATCAATTTAGAAATCATCATTTGTGAAAATTTTCAAATGAAGGACTATATTTTGATTATTAGTTATTAGTGTAAATAGATAGAAGGAAACAATATTAAAAAATTGTTAGTAATACTGTGTATTTAACATTATGAAGCAACATTTGATGTTATGAAATACGACCCGTATTTTTTTATAAATAAGTAAACGAATCAAGTATTATTAATTGTAATTGGAGTATTAATATCCTACTAATAATACCCAATAACTTTCTTTTTAAAATTTCTGAAAATTTCTAATGCATTTTTGAAATAATGAATTTATTGTTTTGAAGTCTAATTGGTTGCTTAATAATATGATTTCAATTTTGATACATTTTCAAAATCATTATTCAATTTGTAAAATATATGTATGTATTATTTCAAAGTCTAATTGGTTGTTTGTGGGTATGATTTCATTTTTTAATTCTGTTATCCTAACTGATACGCATTAATAATTAATATCCCAATTAATGAAATCATATTGTTTTCCTTTTAAAGTTTTTAAAATATTTAATATATCTAAAAATAGTGAATTTATTGTTTTAAAGTCTGATTGGTTGTTCATGGTGGTAATTACCATCATTCATGAAAACTAAAGGTCAATTTAATTTTAAATTTAATGATATTCTAATTTTAAGATTATTTATATCTTATAATCATGAATAAATGATCTGCCATTTTTTGGTTAAAAATATAACATATTATAATTATGGTATTTTTTTTAAAGTTATAATTTTAGAATTATTAAACATTATGTTTATAAAATGTTTATTATTATTATTATTTGAAATTTGAAACATAAGGTGCCTATAGTGAGGATTATTGTGGAGGTTTTATACACATAATACTACAAAACTATGTTTATTGTGTGATTTTATTTTTAAGGATATAATCTCCTTTATTTGTGTTTCTTTTTTTTTTTTGGTCGAAACCATCCGGTATCTGGGGGTATCCTGATTCATTGCCCGCCCCCAACTAATCTGGACCCCAACCGAGGAGCCCTTACGGGGGTAGGTCGGTACCGATGGGACAACCCCTTGGAGGCTGCGTTAATAATCGCGTCTGTCACCCCCCAGGATTCGAAACCTCGTCCTGAGGGATGCCGGCCGTAGTCCTTACCAACTCGACCAAATGCAACAATTCTATATTCTTCATGTGAGAGCTTAGTGTAATCAATAAATACCCCTTATGCAGAGGAATTTTGAAGTATATAGAGGAAAGAATTTCCATTTCAATATTAAAAAGAATTAAATTATTTATAAATTTTAAAAAGTGTAGTTGTGAAAAAAAGAAAAGAATAATCTTCACCATTTTCAACATTGAACATCTACAACATGTAATTAGATCCCTTTATAAACATTCTATAGAATCCCTGGATCAAACCTCGGGTACGAACAATCACAAGAATAATATTTTACTACTAAGAGAAATGATAAAATGATCAACAATGCTAGGGGATAAGTAATCATGAAATTGAAAACATAATAAACAAAATGAAATCAAGACTTTTATAATTTGCTATACAGAATATATTTTTATATGCAAAGATGGTATGCTTGTTATTCACCTGAGCTAAGCTAAAAACTCACTACATACCATTGTAAAAAACTGTGTGGCAAGAATATGACATCTTTCTTTTGGAGTTTGAAGATTAGCATGCAAACGATAATGAATATGAATATTACCTTTATAATAGATTTGTTCACATAAAGAAGGTGATCACTCTCAATTATATTTATTGGACATAATTTTTGCATATTTAATAACTTTTATATATGATTGCATGATCAATTTAGGAATCACCATTTATGGAAATTATCAAATGAAGGAAAATATTTTGACTATTAATGATTAGTGTAAATAGATGGAAGGAAATAATATTAAAAAATTGTTTCTAATATTATATATTTAATGTAGGAGGTAACATTTAATGTTATGTGATCTGACCCGTGTTTTTTATATGTAGGTAAATAAATCGGGTATTACAAGTTTTCGTAGTTAAAGTTGATGATTAGAAGTTACAAAAACAATATAAATAGCCCACCCAGAATTATTTGCAACATCCATTAATATACCAATTATCAAGTAATTAAATCTTCAAAAATGGCTTTTGCAAAAGCCTTCTATGTTGCACTTTTTCTCATTATCATGTTCTCAGCAGGTCAGCTTTTTTCTTCACAACATCTTGCTTCATTATTCTGCCTTTTTTTTTTAATTGCATCCAATCTTATTTACTTTTTAATGACATGGTATTTAAAATAAGCCAAATAATATTGACTTATTATTATTATATATATATATATAATATTTCAGGTTACATGGATGGGGTTGAAGGAATAAACTGCTGCAAGGATTATCACACTCCTAACTGCAAAAATGATGGTTGCAACACAAGATGCAGCGCAAGTTGCAGAGGAGGAGAATGCAAAATTAGGCAGGGACTGCACTATTGTCATTGTTACTGTTAAATTCAACACCCATCCCAATACTCTGTGCCTCTCCATGCTAGTATCCGTACTTATATGTAACATCCAACAATAAAAGCACATCTCTATGTGTGTGTAGTATGTAATATATATATATATATACGGTTTTTCTAAAACTAAATTTCTATTTATTATGAATTTGGTCTATTCTCTATCCATCTATCACTTGTCCTCTCTCATATAACTATGCAAGTATCTGAAACCATCTAAATTCTTGTGTTGTTATATTAAAATCAGGCTCAATTGAGAAATTCTCTTAACATGATTTTCTATTCATAAAAATCGAAATTAATGCTTAACTTCATTTAAAGGGGATTGAGTTTTTTTTTTTAAAAAAATTTTCAATCCAACGACCATCAATCAATCAACTTTAATTATTGCTTGATATTTTATATTATGTAGACTATTATATCACCAATGTAAATGGAAGAAAAAATCTTAACATAGGTATATGATTGAAATCAAATTATGAAATATCAATGCTTAAATGCATTGACACTAAATGTAATTAATGTGTTCATTAATTTTCGTTTCATTGATTATTAGTTATAAGATTCTTTTCTAAAGTTAAAAAAATTGAAAAATGGAATTCCATTAAATGTTATAAATTCTTGAACATTTTAACTTTTATTTTTGGCCATTGAAATGCACCAATTACCAAATGAGCATAAATCAACCATCATAATTATAAACAATTTTTTAACAAAATATTGCCTTCGTGTTATTTATAAGTATCATTCTCTTTCATATGACTAGTTCCTTATATAAGCAATAATTTTGTTTTGTCAAAAATTTTAATGCAATTTTCTATTTTTACCCCTAATTAATTACATGCCTTTCTCATATATTTTTCCCATCCATTTTCTCTCTTCTCTTTTCCCGCTTATTCTTTTTCACACTCATTATCTTCATAAATAAGGGTATGGTTATGCATAAAAAAAATAAGGGTACGGTTGAAAAACAAATTATATCTCTAAAACATTCATTGTTTGTAACTAATTTTAATTTCATTTTGCTTGATTCATGTAATTGTTGCTTATAAAAAGAACTGAAAGGATTATACTTTTAGTAGAAATTGACTATTCAATCACTAGCAGTGCTTCCTAAAGTAACGGTGTTAGTATATCAAAGTCAAATATTTATTAAAAAGCAAAATAGAAACATAAAAAAATATAAATAAAAAAGATTCAATTAAATCTTGCCATTTGATTTTCTTTTTTAGCAATGTTCAAAAATCTTTAATTAGGCCTCTTAGCCTGTTTATGAATTTGTTAAAAGTGTTTCCCTTAGTTTAGATTTTGATAATGAATTTAATTGGGATTCTCCCAAATTTCATTAAAAAGAAGATATAAGATGAAAGAGTAATAAAAACTTATTAAAAAATTTTAACCCCACTTCTGTATTATTTAAAATCCAACTCAAAAGAATTTTGCCTCCCTTCCATTTCCCTCCCCTCATACCAAACAACCCTTAAATGAGCCTAAATCAATCATCATTAATGATAAATGATTTTATTTCAACGCATGCATCAAGTATTAATATCAAATTCAACCATCCCCTTTTAAATTCATATATGTAACGATATATCATTAATGACCTTATTGGGCATAATTTTTGCCAATTCAATAACATACAAATATGATAGCGTAATCAAGTTAGGAATCACCATTTGGGAAATTTTCAAATAAAGGAAAATATTTTGATTGTTAGTGATTATTGTAAATAGATGGTAGGAAACAATATTAAAAAATTGTTAGTAGTATTGTGTATTTAATATTATGAGACAACATTTAATGTTAAGTAACCCGACCATATTTTTTGATAAATAGTTAAATGAATCAAGTATTATTGGTTGCAATGGAAGTATTAATAATACCCAATAACTTCCTTTTTTAAAAATTTCTGAAAATTTCTAATGCATTTTTTGAAATAATGAATTTATTGTTTTGAAGTCCAATTGGTTGCTTAATAATATGATTTCAATTTTGATACATTTTCAAGATTATTATTCAATTTGTAAAATATATGTATCTATTATTTCAAAGTCTATAATTGGTTGTTTGTGGGTATGATTTCATTTTCTAATTTTATTATCCCAACTGATGCGGATTAATAATTAATATCACAATTAATAATAACCCAATAGTTATCCTTTTGAATATTTTAAAATATTTAATATATCTAAAAATATTGAATTTATTGTTTTAAATTCTAATTGGTTGTTCATGGAGGTAATTACCATCATTCATGAAAATCAAAGGTCAATTTAATTTTAAATTTAATGATATCCCAATTTTAAGATTATTTATATCTTATAATCATGAATAAATGCTCTGCCATTTCTTGGTTAGAAATATAACATATTATAATTATGGTTTTTTAAGTTATAGTTATAGTATATTATTAAACATTATGTTTGTAAAATGTTTATTATTATTATTTGAAATTTGAAACGTAAGGTGCCTATAGTGATGATTATTGTGGAGCTTTTATACACATGATACTATAAAACTATGCTTCTTGTGTGATTTTATTTGTTAAGGATATGATCTCCTTTATTTGTGTTTCTTTGAATACTACAATCCTATCTTCTTCATGTGAGAGCTTAGTGTAATCAATAAATGTCCATTACGCAGAGAAATTCGGAAGTACACAGAGATAAGAATTTCCATTTTAGTATTAAAAAGAATCAAATTATTCATAGATTTTAAAAAGTGTGGTTGTGAAAAAAAGAAAAGAATGGTCTTTACCCCTTTTAACATTGAGCATCTACAACACGTAACTGGATCCCTTTGTAAGCATTCCATAGAATCTCTGGATCAAACCTCGGGCATGAACAATCGCAAGAACCATATTTTTCTACTGAGAAATGATAAAATGATCAACAATGTTGGGATAAGTAGTCATGAAATTGAAAACATAATAAACAAATCAAAACAAGACTTTCATAATTTATTATAAATATATTTCTATATGCAAGGATGATGTGCTTGTTATTTACCTGAGCTAAGCTAAAAACTCATAGAATACCATTGTAAAAAACTGTTTGGCAAGAATATGGCTCCTGTCTCTTGGAGTTTGATGATTAGTGTGTGAACGACAATGAGTATGAACATTACCTTTATAATAGATTTGTTCACATGAAGAAGGTAATCACTCTCAATCATATTTATTGGACATAATTTTTGTAGATTCAATAACATTTAAATATGATTGCGTGATCAATTTAGGAATCACCATTTGTGGAAATTACCAAATGAAGGAAAATATTTTGATTGTTGGTGATTAGTGTAAATAGATGGAAGGAAATAATACTAAAAAATTGTTAGTAATATTACATATTTAATATAAGAGGCAATATTTAATGTTATGTAACCCGACCCGTATTATGTGGGTAAACAAATCGGGTATTACAAGTTTTCATAGTTAAAGTTGATTAATGAAAAGAAAATTAATGAACACATTAATTACATTTGGTGTCAATGCATTTAAGCATTGATATTTTATAATTTGATTTTAATCATATACCTGTGTTAAGATTTTTCTTCTATTTACATTGATGATATAATAGTCTACACAATATAAAATATCAAGTAATAATAGTTTATTTACATTTAAATAAATTGGCAGCTAAAATGTACATTTATAGCAATTGAAGGTTAAATTATATGCATTATACTACAGCATACATGCTATGGCATTTACAGTGCAAAATAGAATGAATAATAAATTATTTGAATAATTAAATTAATATAAGTTAATATTGGATTTTTCAAAATGGATGTAAACTTAAAATGAAATATTTTGCAACATGAATCATTATAACATGCCTTTAATTATAAGATAAGTCATTATAAATTGGATTAAAGTATTTATGCTACATCTATTTAAATAAAAATCGTTATGAGTCCCTGTATAAGGCATTTAAATAAATCATTACTTGTATATAAATTGTCTATATTTTTTTAAAAACAAATATGAAATGTAACACTGTTTGTTTGTTTTTTTTATTGAATAGTATATCATTGACTGTTGTAATTTTTTTGCATGTTATTATATAATTAAGTAATATAAGAGAATGATATTGCTTTCTAAATACTACAACCATCAACAAAAACTAGAAACCAGAGATACTCAATGACCAATGTTGATTTATACCTATCAAGACATGTCTTTACATATGATCGGTTTTATGTTGTTTTGTTAAAGGTGAAATCTATAGATGATATCGATAATTTTAATACTTGATTTAGACAAAAAAATAATTAAACCAATCAATAATATAATCAATGTAATTTTTTGAGAAATATTTCAAAAAATTATATGAATATCATTAGTAATTAAATATTCCTTTACTGATCAAATTTGTGTCTTATATATTTTCCATCGATCAAGTAATTAACTGCACACTAGAAATTCCATTTAAAGATATATAAATGAAAACATTACTATCATACCAAATAATTTTTACTATTTAACATATTTAAGTGACACAATTCCCGTGCGGATATGTCTAGTTATACTAATAGTTTACATAATATTAAATTTTAAAAGAGATGTTTGGGATCAGTTAGGAGAGAAGATTGCCCCTTCTGCGTATTGATATTTAAGATTTTGATACTTAACTCATATCTAAATTTAAGATATTTTCCTTAATAGTATGATACAAAGTTTAGAAATTTTCATGATGTTGGCATTTTGGTTAAATATGTCTACGAATGTGATTAAATGGTGAACTGAATTTAAAAATGAAAATATCAAAATCATTGAACGTTAATTACTGAGTATTAATTAAATAATTTAAATATTTACTTACAGAGAGAGGGGGAGATAGACAATTTCTAGATGGACACACCTTAAGGTTTCATTTCTAAAAAAGAAGAAAATTTAAAGGCTTATTTTTATATACACATAATATTAATTAATTTCTAGAAGTTATATTGGGACTAAATCTGATTGTTTTATAAAGCTTCTCCTCCATAGTAGTTGCCCTCATCCTAACATAGCTTATGGTGTTGCCACTGGCGCAACTAGGCATTGACAAGTGGCCAAGGCTTCAATGCATGCAACATGAAGATATTTTGAAGGCCAGAAGGAATATTTTCATTTTTTATTTTTAAAAGAAGAAACAAAAAACCAGAAGGGTAGTACAAATTTTCCAAAGGTGACTAGAAATGGAAGGAGCAATAAAAGAAAAGATGATATTATCCAAAAAAAAACAGAGAGAGAGAAGGAAAACAAAAGAAAAGATAATGAGTGGAAGAATGTGTTTGGAGTGTTGATTCCATAGATAACAAAAATTAATTACAGAGTAGCAAATAAATACCCCTATGATCTTTAATGTAAGAAATACTTGATAGTTTTAAGGTTTTTTTTGTCAAAGTAAATCTTACATTAAGGATGGAGAGACTAATAAATTTATCATCACTAATAATATTACTATACTTAAAATACATTCTAAATTTTAATTTCTTGATAATCTATTCTCCAATCCCAAATGTATCTTACAAGCACTTGTTTGATAAAAGATTTAAGATACAAAGAGATAAGAAAACCAACTAATTCGGACAAAAGTTTGTGAATGCTCTAAAAATAAGGTTAAGGTCCATCAATGAATATGAAGTATTTTTTGAGGTGTTCCTCATATTCTAAAGTATTTTGCGATACATCTAATATTCTAAAATATTTTTTTAATTGTATTTGACACCTTAAAATATATTTGGCGTATCTAGTACTAAAATACAAAAAATACTTTAAAGTACTGGATGTATATGAAAAAAATACTTTAAAGTACTGAATGCACGAAAAAATACTTAGAGCCTCTAGCATTGAGAAAACACGTTCAAACAGATTAAAACAAAACTCTTCTCGTATTTTTATTTTGTAGAATATAAATCATATTAGAAGAGATATTCCAGGGTTTTTAATGTTGTTGAGAAAATCCATGGAGATGCACCTGAATTCTTAAAAATATAAAAATCAGCAGAATTAATTGAATTCTATATTTGTAAAAGCCAAAATAACTAAATTGAAACGAACGCAGTGATTAGCTTTTATATTAGTCCTTCATCATCGTCGTGGTGACGCCTTCGTTGAAGAGACTACAAAGTACAACTTCACTTTTCAATCGTTTTCCTCAGCTCTTTGATCCAAAAATCCTTCATTCTCGATTCTTTCCATCTTTCTTCCTTTCTCGAATCGCAAGCAAAGGTGCGAATCTCTGTCTCTCTCTCTCGCATTCTCTTCTCCCAAATGCCATTCTCGTTTTGCACTTTTAATTGTCCTTCGTATACACACGGCTTTGTTCACAAACACGACTCTTTCCAATTGGCAATCACGTTTTCTGAAATTTGTCATTTTTTACTCCCCATTTTGCCTCTCCTCTTCTGTTATTTTTTTATTTACGTTGTTTTTTTTGTTATCTCCTTGGATTTTCGCTCGGAATTTCAAGCTTTTCGCGCCAAACTCAATTGTGAATTGATTTTTGATGTTCGTAAGTGTGGTTATACATGTGGTTAATGGAATTCCTGGAAATTATACATCCGTGATTAATTTGAGTCTCGATGATACCAAGTGATGATTCTATCGTGAAATTTTGATAACTTGTTTTGTTATCGTTTCAATGAAAATTGCAAGGTGCAAATGTTCGTAGCGTGAAAGGAATTTTGTTTTTTTTTTTTCCTTTTCTATTTTCTATGGTAGCGTCAATGTGTGAACTGTATATCATGTTGATTGAATAGGGAGCCTTTTACCTTTTGCGTGTTTTCCAAGTTTCGAATTATCATCTCGATGTTTGAAATATGTGTCTTCCAACTCTATTTGTCACGTGTTTTCTCGCCATGAGTCTGAATTCTACTCTATTTCTTAACTTTTGCAGAGAAGCAAAGATTGCGAACTGTTTGTGTATGTGTTTGGATTCGAAGATTCAGTTTGTTTCCTTCCTACATTACAACTTTGATCCTCTTTCCCCTCTTTGATCCACTGTTCTTGATAGTTTCATTAGCTGTTAGAAAACGTTGAAAATATTGAGATTGGAGAGAGTTTTAATGATAATACTATCACATAAAACAATGCTTGAAAATCATTTGAACTGATGGATTCACTTCGAAGTCATTTAAAAAAAACTTTGATATACTTTCCTAAAACTAATTTTTAACTTGTTCTTCTACTTCTTGCAGTTTGGTTATTGGTTATTCTTGAGCAGAACTAATCAAGGTCCTCTGCTGATGAGATGAGAAATGAACATTGAGTACAGAACTTGGTCTATGAAGAACTGACAAAAGTTGAGGCACATGATATTTTGATATCTGTCTATAATAGGAAGACCATGGGACAGACTTCACTCTTATTTCTGATCCTTTTGGTTCTTGGCTCTTCCTTTGCAACGTATAATGTGGTAACTATGATAATGCACTACAGATCTTCACAAAATTTGGTGGTTGATTCCATGGATGATGGGTTGTTGTTTGACCCCATTGTTG
>QFDD01001425.1:0-27044 GCA_006871305.1 Vachellia collinsii
ATTCACTTGTCAATGGTACTCTTTTACTTATTATTAAAAACCTTTTGAGACATTTCTAATATTAATTTTCTCATACAAGAAAATTAATATAAGAAATGTTTCAAAGGTTGCTACTGATAACCCATTCACTTGTCAATGGTACTCTTTTACTTATTATTAAAAACCTTTTGAGACATTTCTAATATTAATTTTCTCATACAAGAAAATTAATATAAAAAATGTTTCAAAGGTTGCTACTGATAACCCATTCACTTGTCAATGGTACTCTTTTACTTATTATTAAAAACCTTTTGAGACATTTCTAATATTAATTTTTTGCGTGGGACCTTAATGTAATTTTTCAAGAAAAAAAAGAAGCAAAGGAAGCATATAAATTTTTTTTTTTAAAAAAAAAGCCCAAAAATCATATTTAAAAAAAATTTCAAAAAAAAAAAATAGTTGACCCGGCCAACCCGGTTTTTTACCGGGTTGATCCGGGTCAACCCGGACCGGACCACCGGCCGGTTCGCCGGTTTCCGGTCCGGTTTTTCATACCTTGGTTAAGTGGGACCAAAAGAATTCAAAATCTTTAACAGAAGTTTTGACTTACTATGTTCCAACAACTTGATTCGTATTTTCTTGTCCGAATTCTTTCAATCCAAATATCCTTGCCATGCTAAAATCATATATTTTCGGACACATCTTGTGATCAAGTAAAATATTACTTGGTTTCAAATCTTGGTGGATCACTTTTAATCTTGAATATTTGTGTAGATAAACAAGTCCTTGAGCAATCCCTTAAATAATGTTGAGCCGTGTTTTCCAATCCAATGAAGTCCTATTATTATGATCGATGGCACAAAATGTGAATCAATAACCCCGCAAGTGCACGGGTCGTATCAAGTATTAAAAAGTGAGTAGAGTATTGTTCCCACGAGGACTCAATGACTTTACACTTTCATTTAAGTTGCGCGAAACACAAATATAATAAAAAATAAATAAAAATCTAATTAAAAGAATAAATTAAATCTAAACTATAACTAAGGTTAAGGGTGATTCTAGATCTTAGGCAACGACTTAGATTATTATAGCCTTGATTATTTCTTAGTGTCTAATTTCTCCCCTTAATAGCAATTAAGGTTATATTTGCTAGTCTAGGATTTTTAATTACCTAAAAGGATCTTCCAACTCACTAATTGATAACAACTAGGACAATGCAGCACATAGAACAATGACATTATTAGATATTAATTATTTTATGAAACACATACATTGAGATGATCCTCGATTGGGTGTCATTGATGCCAAAACTGCAGCTTAGTCCATCCCATGCAAGTTTTGGAACACATGGGTCTCCTTGCCAATCGAAATTGGAGATCTTGTATGTGTCCTTAATTTCCGTTATAGCACCCACTATTATTATTACGAGTAAAAAGTAAGATCTCAGAAGACAAAACCAAACAACAAAAAAAGACATAGAACAAGGAATCAGCAAGTTCGTACCATCTCTTTTGTCTGTTGGGGAAGGTAGAGGCGATATGAACTCGTAAACCTCAAAAGCATTAAGGATTGGAGGAGCATAGGATTCTGATGTAGCGCTGATGCTAAAACGAACGTTACCTTGACTTGCATTTGGAGGAACAACGGTTTGAGGTTTCAAATATTCAAGAATTATAGGTTGAGAGGAAACATTTTCATCACCAAAAGTAATATTCAGTATTCTTTTTCGCCCTGGGGGAAGTTTCTGAACTTCACAAAAGTGAAAATAGACGTAATATTTGGAGGACTCGTCGAGGTCTTTCCATGCAGAGTCGAAGTCAAAGTTTAATGCATATGAGAGATTGAATGATCGTGCTGCAGATTTCAGGACTTCCGCGGGTAACTTATAAGGATCTTTTGTGGTTGAAGGATCAATATCTACAGACACATTAATCTGGTGCCAATATGTTGAATTGATTTTGCGCCACATTCGATCATATATGTCATCCTTGTACCTGCACTTGCATACACACACACACACACATATATATATATATGAACATAGATAAATTATCAGCTAGATACATGCTTAATAACAAAATTTATTGCATGATATCCTCCAAATCCAAATTAAGAAACTTGATCACCTCCTAAACAATTGAGCTTTTCTATATTAAACTTATCTGATTGATCTGATCTATAAATGCTTATCCGACGGATAGTGATAAAGCTATATGCTTTGTTTTTTATAAAAAGACAAAAAAAAAAAAAAAAAAACTTATCACTTTGAAAAGAATATGCCAGTTTGGAGTCACCTGCTGTAGTATGAGGCAGAACTGCTGGAGGAAATATCGAGTCTTCCTCGAAAGATCAAAAGTGATTGAGAAGGTGATGATGGAGTTTGGTAAATAGAATTGCTAAGAGGTCGAAGCTCCAAAGAAGAAATGAAAGGCACTCCGACAACAGTTTTTACCAGGCACACATGAATTGTGTCTGTTGTGGGAGTATGAATAACCTCAGAAATGTAATAATCATCATTACCTCTCAAGTCAACAGTGTCCCAGTGATTGACGCCAAGGTACAAGTCAAAGGTTGGAGTTTGATTTTTGCCATCATAATTTCCATAAGCAAAGAGAGCTCTAATTAGATAAGTATGGTGCTTGCCTTGTTTTGGTTTGAGAGTGTAACAGTTCCTTTTTCCTTCTGGGAAGCTTCTCAAGGTTTTTAGAAGTCCCCCAAGAGAAGGAAAATCAAGGTTGCTACGAGGAAGAACCGTAGAAATTGTACCAGTTTCTATAAAGTTTGAATCTGTCTCATACCAAATGCCAGTTTCCCGGTCTAAGTAATCATGTGGTGCTCCACAATCTAAACTTATGAATCCTTCGGAAAAGTATTTCAAAAATAAGAAGTAATAATAATATTTTAATTAATGACTATGGAAAGAACATTAGCTAATTTACCAGGATTTTTGTTGTCGTTGGTGATGAGTTTCCTCCCATCTCCCATTGTGATGCCAACATGAAAGACAAGTTTGAAAACGAAACACAAGACTAGATACAGATTCAACTTTGGTTCCCTTTCCATTTGACGATCTGATCTCTGCAAATATAAATGCATACATAAGCAAGCTAACTTAGCTCTAACTCAACAGTTATATATTACTCATGATCGATATAAATATAGCAGATTATGAACAACTAAGAAAAAGAACAATATATATATAGATGAACTCGCCATAAGTATGAGTCTGTCTTTGAATGTGTTAGTGAGGGTGGGGTGGGTTTGTATATATAAGCATTCAGTTAAGTCTCCTGTGCATGAGTGGAACAGTCAACCTAACAGATGTGCCTCATGTTTTCCCTTTTCGTTGACCAAAGTAAATCAATGAACCTTTTTTGGGTGTTTTGAAGCTTTCAAATTTCCTGTACAGTTGGTAAATGCCTATTGAGACAGATTCGCTGTTCAAAGAAAAGGGGACAAACGAAAATAAATTAAGGAGAGAATTATGATGAGATCTCGTATAAGAGATTTTACAATTAAACAGTCTCACAAAATCATGTAATTACTGTCAAGTCTCGTTAACAACTCCAAGCATTGAAATGAAGTTGTTAGTTATAACCTCATCTTAATGTATTAACAATTTCACGGAACTTGAAAATAATTACACGATTTTGATGGAATTGTTTAATCGTAAAATCCCTTACACGGACCTCATTGTCATTCTCCCTAAATTAAATTGACTTGGCCAATGAAGGTCTGATCCCTTGTATACTTCATTAATTACTGGCGCCTGTGTTAATATCCATGCTATATTTATTACCCCTAGCAACAATTAGTACTCAATGATTTGCTTCAATAATGCGCTCCCTCGTTCTATTTTTATATATAACGCCACACATGATTAAGATTAATTTTATAAGTTTGATGATTCCTACACGTGCTTAATTAAGTAAATTGAAAAAAAAAATATATAGATGGTCGAAAACAATTATCTTTATCTATATATTGTGAACATCAGGGTGTGCCTTTGAAAGTATTAAATTTTTAGGAGTAAATGACAATATTTTTTTTTGTTTTTTTTTTTTGCATTAGAAACTATAATTTTAGTTTAATGAGAAGTTTCTATCCTAAATCCAAAGTACACTAGTGAAAAAAAATGTTTTTTAGATTGCATAAAAAAGGTTTTTTAGACCGCATACAGATGCGGTTTAGATAAGACCGATTTAAAAAGTAACACTTTACATGCGGTCTAAAAGGTGTTCTTTTTAAAAAAAAAAAATTAGTCGTCAGCCCCTACTCTTGTTGTGCCCTCTTCGTCTTCGTTCTCAAGTGTTGGTAGGAGAATGAGATAATAGAGAAACATATACAGATGGTTGTTGCAGAACATCTTTTCTACTTATTCATTTCAGAATTCATCTAATAAACATGCGTATCCCATGCACAAAGCAAAAAAAATTCAAAGAAAATATACAAAAATAATATAAACTTCAATGAGATCGTGTTGTTCTTGGAAGTCGCTGGCCTTGTGCTTGTAGGAGAAGATGTTGGCCTTGTGCTTATGAGAGAAGACGCTAGCCTTGTTCTTGCATAAAGATCGATCTAGTGATGGCCGCTCCAAACGAGTTTGGTGGATATGTGATGTTCGTTCCTATTATTACCAGCTAGGAGCATCAATAACCCAAGTGTGAATGTTCTAGAAACTCAGCTTTGGCCGTGCCTGTGTCTTCTTTGCCCCTTTACTCCTTACAAATTTCAAAAAACTGGATCTAAGAAATCAGATCTAAAAAAAATATATGAGAAACTAGATAAAAAAGTCAGATCTAAGAAAAAAAAATATATGAGTAAGCACCTGAAGATTTGGTTGAAGACAAGAGAGAGACGTATGGATCTGAGACCTCCAAAGTGATGATCGCGTTGGAGAGGAGGAAGACGAAGAGGGAGCTGGAGAGGAGGATGTTAGGAAAAAGAGTTGGAGAAGAGAAAGACGAAGAGGAGGCTAGAGACGAGGATATCAGGAAGAAGAGCGCGACTTAAAATTTTTAAAGTTGGGGGTTTTACATTTTTAGTCATTTGAAAAGATGACTTTTGAGACGGCACCTGTTAGGTGCGGTCTAAAAAGTCCATCTTTTAGACCGCACCTCAGAGATGCGGTCTAAAAGAGGTTGTTTTTAGACCGCATCTAATAGGTACGATCTAAATGACTAAAAATTTATAATATTATTTACAAAAATACCACCGGTCATATTTTTTAAACCTTATCCTCTAAATAAACATTTTTCTACTAGTGGTACAAGCACTAAACGATGGCAAATAATAACACGATGCATGCATGATCCTTGCTGATTTGGTTATTATGTGCCTATATATATATATATATATATATATGGTAGCCATGCATGCATGCATACGGTTTGAATTGGTCCGAGTAAAGGCAAGAAAACTTGGTTGCTTTATCATTCAAGCTTAGGCTTAGACGAAGCTCGTGACTGGAAGGTCGTCGAAATGTTGAGTTGAGTCAACACAAACAGTGCCATTAAAGACAACTTTGTGTGCTCCTTCATAATTGACAGCTGTACGTACGTAACTTTCCCCTTTTTTATATTTGTAGTTTTCCAGTGAGCGTACGTAAGCGTGACGATGAAAATTCCATTATATGTTTCGAGGCTACTCGGTTCTACATCATTGATTCGAATTTTTGTTCTTGTGTACCTATACATGTAGAAAAGTTTTAAACACTTGGAAGCTAATATATATTATTGACATTATATATATCCTCTTCCGCTAGTTTGATTTCATGCAAAAACCCAACGGAATGGGACGACCAGGGTATATATATTTTTTGTTTGATACATCATCGTGCATCTGGTCTTTTGTTTGGCCAAGTGTGTATGTGATGAGTTTAATTTGCTGATGACGACTTGACTTAGAGTAAAGGCATCGATCAGTACAACTCTTTTAAGAGGGGCACAAATAACAATGGGTTTCAATTGGGGCATGTTGTTTGTTTTGGTTGCTTTTTTCTCACTCTATATCGCTTTCTTTGGCTCTATTATTTGCAAATTAATAAATAATTTCTTATATTTCAGCCAGCTCATTCAAAAACAATGCCAATTTTTTCTGCAATTAATTACGTTGTTTAAGTGTAATAGAACCGGAAAAGAAAGAAAGAAAACAACTATATTAACCTCTCTCATTAGTCATTATCTTTCAGTTTGACATGTTCAACTAAAATGAATGAGAATTTGACTGAAAGCTTCGGATCCAAACTTGTGTTCAACAAGATTTGTAACTGGTTTTCCACCTACCTACTCAATTAAAAACAAAACAAGCCAACCTTGAATTCCTGTCAGCCTCTTACAATTTAGCGTGTTTGTGTTGTGGTCCTCGGGGAAGTTAAAAGACAAGAGACAAATATATTGACTTGATGACTCAGTTTTGACATTCTGCAACACTTCTGAGATCATTTCAGTTGTATTTATCGCTATTTCACTTGAAAAATTGAAGTTAACGAGCAATTAAAGTCATCTTCCTCTCCAAATTATCATAAAATATGGGGGGAACATGTATAAATCTTATTGAGGCGACACTAACTAGTAGAAAGGTTTAACTTTTCAAGTCTTTGACATTTGGAAGCTAATATTTATTGACATTAACAATCTCTAATATATAGTGATAAGAAAAGTGTTGTTAATTTCCGCAAGGATTTATTTTCAAAACCTGATACTGTCATCTAATTTGAATAAAGCAAAAATCAAGAGTGAAGGGAAATTATAAAATAAAGCTATGCTAAAACGGAAAATTAATATAAATAATGATTCTTTAACTTTAAAGATAAAATGGAACAAAAATTATTTATCCTCCTTATATTTCTTAACATTCAATTAAAACTCTTCCCATAGATGTTCTTAGCAAGGATTTAAAAAGTGTCTCATGATAACGATCAGAAGGAGTATAAGTTACAATTAGTAGAATCAAGGAAATACAAATGTTAGTTGAAAGTTAAAAATAATAAATGTTAGTCAAAATTGGCATGGTGTAAATCGGACTTGTTCTTATTAAAACACTAAACTAGATTTAATACTCATGGACGGGCCCAAATACAAGTTTGAACAGCACGAAGCTGTAGTCCAAAGTAATTCAACTAATACTATGACCACTTTCTTGAGATTATGTATTTTTTTATTTACAATTATTTGGTCGTATACTTTATTTTTTATTCTATCATCATGCATATTAAAAATTGACTATTCTGGTCGGGGCTTGTAACTACCCCTCCCAACACAAATGTTTCCTCTGGAAATTGAAATTAAGGGCCAAAATGAATAATGAATGATGAATTTGAAATTTTACGCAAAACGAAGGCTAGTATGTACAAAAGCCAGCTGCTAAATATTCTAGCAGCTCCATCTCATTCCCCTTCTGTCTGATGATTGAAGTTTACTTGGATTTTTGAATATCTCACCAATACATAATCTAAAGAGTGAAGTCTGAGGGGAGCTCGATCATATTTCATAATTTTTGAAATTAAAATTTTAAAAAACGTGTTAAGAACTTTAGATCCGTTTTAAGATGTGGTTCAAATCAAAATCGATGCTATCATTGCTATGACCTATAGAATTACTTTTTTAATAATAATAATAAGTATAAACTCCTTTTATAAGATCTCATGTGATTATATTTATAAATCATTTTAAAAATATTTCACACAGGAAAATCTCAACAATCTTACTTTAAAATTCAATAACTTTTTAACTTTATTTCTATTTAATATTCACCATAACAAATGAGAGCAAAATCAATACATAATAAATTAATGGTAGAATTGTGTTTTCACATGAATAATTTAATGAGATAATTTCTAAATGGGATTAAATAAAACCTTCTCTCTGCCCCATAATCAGGGCCGTGGGAGTAGCTAATTAAATTGCCGCCAACTACTGACCCTGGTTTCCACAGTTGACCCCGGTTTCCACAGTTGATTTCCAGGGGGCTTAATTAATCATCTCAAGGAATGCTTTGTTTGTTTGTTTGTTTTTGATTGACAAGAATAAAGTCATGTACAGAAACAACAAAGTGCTCCAAATCTACTGAGAATAGTTATAATTCAATAAGTTCAACAATCAAAGTAAAATTCATAAATACAGAATGGAGGAACACAGAAAGGATAAACACTGATCAAAGTAAAATCACTAGCCTAATTGACCCAAATAATTGTGATGGTACTTGTACATGGTGCACAGCTTTTTGAGTTTAGAGAGCGACTGAGCTCAAATTCTAAATAACTACTTCTACCGAGCATATGGAATAAGGCCTGAACTAGACCCCAAGGAAGCCATATCCAAATCACTTGTTGAATTCCTCTCCATGCTTTTGGTCAGGGCCAAACATTCCCTTAGTTCAGCTACTACATGGCTTATGTCAGGCCTTTGAGCTCCACATGCTGCAGTGCAAGACATAGCTATCTCTAATAATTTCCAAGCTGAATTGTTGCTGTAACTTCCTTCTAATTTTGGATCTATGATAGATTGGATGTCCCCCATTTCAAGTTTAGGGGTCACCCAATTAAGAATGTAATAAACTGTGCCCAACTCTCTTCTTAATACTGGTTGACCTGTGACTAGCTCGAGTATAATTATTCCAAAGCTATAAACATCATTCTTTTTGGTCAAGTTAGCAGAACTTTGGAACCTGTCAAAATATCCAATTGTTAGATCCCATGACAAAATTATGCATTATAAACAATCACTCCAATTCTGTGATTAATTATAGGAATGTAACAAGATATGCATCACTTTACACAAAATTAAGAAAATTGACATGTTTTCATATTGAACAACCAAATTTAGATTGTTCATTTGTTAGAATAACTTACTCATGATCAAGGTAACCTGGTGTGCCAGCAGGACGAGTCGACACATGAGTATCAATATCGTTTGCAAAAGCTCGAGATAGTCCAAAATCAGAAATCTTGGCTTGCATGTTTTCATCTAGTAAAATGTTGGAAGTCTTCAAGTCTCTGTGAATTATCGGTGGCTTACACCCATTATGTAAATAGTCCAATCCTACATTTCCACGTAGCAGTAAAACAATCTATTATAATCTATTAATATCTACATATTGGAAAACAAAATGAGGAAAAGAAAAAAAAGGACAAATCTTTGTGTGGTAAAATCAAATATGGTTCTTGCTACCATGTGCAGCATCCAATGCAATTTGAAGTCTCTCGTTCCATTTCAAAACATTAGGGCTCTCTTCTGCATGATGAAAATAAATAAATTTTTTAATATTTTCCTTTTAAAATTGGTCAATTTTAGACTAAATATAAGCGGTTCTTGGAACTTGGCTACATACTTGATAAATATTGTTGAAGATTTCCATTGGCCATATATTCATAAATTAATGCCCTCACACTACCTTCTTCACAGTACCCAATCAGAGAAACTAAATGCCTATGATGAATAACCATCAAGAGTTCTACCTGCAATCCAAATTGAACTTTATGTAGTAGTCTTAGAGTGAACCAGGATTTAATTTTAATGTTTCTTGGTGTTACAGAACCATTAAGTGTCTAACCTCTGATCGAAATTCTCTGAAACCTTGCCTTGATGATTGAGAAAGTAACTTCACAGCAACATGAACATTATTCTTCAGAGTGCCATAATAAACCTTTCCAAATCCTCCTTCTCCAATTAAGTTTTTCAAATTATCAGTGATTCGAAGTATTATGGAGTATGAAACTGCCTTAGTTTTTAGTCGTAACGATTCTTCATTTGTAGAAAAAGAGAAAAGCGCTGCAAATTAGCAGAAAATAATCAGAACTAAGATGCCACCTGGATAATTGGGAGAAAAAAGATTGCCAGAAAAAAAACTATATGGAGGAGAAGAATGGCAAAAATTTGGCCATCAAATCTCAGTGGAGACACTGCAAGGAAAGACGTGGTCCTAAATGGGATAAGTGGCAATCTAATGACCAATCAATGACACAGAAGAAAACTAACTGCAGAAAGTTTACAAGGAAAAAATTGATTATGAGCATATAGTAATGCTTAAACATAACAAGTGAACATATTTTTAAACGTACCTTTTAATTTCTTGGTTTTGAAGATCCATATTCCAAGACAAACCAAGAGGCTTGCAACTAAAGCAGAAACAGAAGCAACAAGTGGAATGACAAACATGTGCTTTTTACATGGATCCACAAGACAAAGGCCAGGATTATCCTCCAAGCTATGGGACAATAATTAAGTTGTATCGTTGATACTTTTGATTCACATAAGAGTAGTCATAATTGAACAAGCAGTATTATACAAGGAAGAAAAACCTTAATTGCAAATCTGGCTTTTCCTTAAGAGCCCTGGGAATAGAACCTGTGAGCTTGTTGCCAGTCAAGTTACTGCAAAAGCTCATTGTGAAGTATATTCACTTATTAGGTGAGCTTAAATTTATGGAATAAGAAATTACTCTCTAAATGAATCATAAACAATTTAATTCAAAACTTACAGGACTCTCAATTTTGGTAGTTCGGCTAAAAATTCAGGTACTGATCCCGACAAGTCATTAAATGACAAATCTCTAAAACAAAGCAACATATTTTAATGAAACTTTCCCACACTAAGAATTGTTCATTAATAAATCACTCTACACACAGACTTACAGGGACTCTAACTCTGTAAGTTGTGAAAATGAGGTAGTTATCTGCCCTGACAGTTTGGACGCGCTTAAGTTCCTGCTTGAGAGAATCACGCTTTGAAGTGCTTAGTTATAAGCTTTTATGTCAATTCAAATGAAGTGATATGAAGTTTGGGTATCTATAGCTTAGTATAGTTAGCACCCTTGGGATGCTTCACTGCATAAATTTTGCATTTGAGTATAAACCTAAGAAGCAGTTAAAATGCTTATAATTAATACAAACTAGGACAATGCGTATATGAAATTAAATAAATTGAGATGTGAATGACTTACACTGAGGTGATCCTTGCATTGTTACCAGTGATACCAGAACTACAGCCTAGTCCATCCCAAGCAAGTGTCGGAACACACGGGTCTCCTTGCCAATCTAAATTAGAGATCTTGTATGTGTCTTTGATGTCCACCATAGCATTTACTAATATTACCAATTTATAAGTAAGATCTCAAAGGTCAATTACAAAATAAAAGACTAAATAAATAGATAAACACATGATTATGTTGGAACTGTAGGAAACAAAGCCTATATATATTGTACCGTCTCTTTGGTCAGTTGGGGATGGAATCGGCGATATCAATTCATAAACCTCTAAAGCATTGAGGATTGGAGGAGCGTCGGATTCTGATGCTGCCCTAATACTAAAACGAACATTGCCTTGAACTGTATTTTGAGGAACAATGGTTTGTGGCTTCAAGTATTCGAGAATTATCGGCTGGGAGTTTATGTTCTTCTCATTAACAGTAATATTGATCATTCTTTTTTGCCCAGTAGGAAGCTTCTGAACTTCCAAAAAGTGAAAGTAGACATAATGCTCGGACGGCCTGTTAAGGTCTTTCCATGAGAAGTCATAGTTAAACATGATTGGGTAGGAGAGGTTGTATGATTCGGCTGCAGATTTCAATACTTCTGCTGGTAATTTATAGGAATCGTTTGTGCTTTTAGGATCATTATCTATATCTCCATTGATCTCCTGGTATGCGGAAAAGGGTTTGGCCCATATACGATCGTAGATGTCATCCTTGTACCTGTATTTGCATCATTCATGAGGCATATAAGATACTATACTCATTATCAACATTAATAGAGTATACATGTTTGTGTTGTATTGTAAATATAGTTCTTTAGAAGAGTGACACACAAGGACCACCAAAATATATAAATGAAATCGATGGATCATGAATATATGAAATAATATTCCATCTTCTTCTGGTTTTTAATATAAGATCCATCTTAACGAAAAAGTTGACCTACAAAGTTGAGGAGTAGGAGTATTATACAAAGATGAAGGTTTAAAGATAAAAATAAACGAACAATGATGTCCTTATACATCAGTGGGAAATATATAGCTCAGTAGTCCTTCTATCCATAACGTAGACCCAATTCTCTCTTATTGATTGAGGCTTTTATTAAGGAGCAGAGGAGTAGTAAATTCGGGAAGTTTAGTTTTAAATTTCTAGCTATTGTGTTACATGCAATTTTTCAAACTTTATGCCAAAAATTTGCAGAGACGAAAATGGAGTTATTACCTGATGGGTGTGGCGGAGGTATTGGAGGCAAAATCAAGTCTTGCTCGAGTGATTAAAAGAGATTGAGAAGGTGAAGAGGTTTGATAAATGGCATTGCTGAGAGGTCGAAGCTCCAAAGCAGAAATGAAAGGTACTACTCCCACGACAGTTTGTACAAGACACACATGTACTGTATCAGTTGTGGGGGTATGGATAATCTCAGCAATATTGTAATAATAATAATTGTTGTTGTTGTTGTTGTTTGTTAAATCAACAGTCTTCCAACGATTGACCCCAAGGTACAAGTCGAAGGTTGGAGGTTGATTTTTGCGGTCATAATTTCCGTATGCAAAGTAGGCTCTGATAAGATAAGTATGGTGCTTTCCTTGTTTTGGTTTGAGGGTGTAGCAATTCCTTTTTCCTTCTGGGAAGCTTCTCAACGTGGCTAGAAGTCCCCCAAAATAAGGATCATTAACAACGTTGGCGCTTGGGAAAACCATGGAATTTGTACCAGTCTCCACAAAGTTTGTGTCTGTCTCATACCATATGCCCGTTTCCTCGTCTAAGTAGTCATGAGTTGCTCCACAATCAATGCTTATGAATCCTAAGCAGGCCATCAGTTTTAACAATATCAGATTAGATGAAGCCATGTCAATGTATATATAGCTACCCTGAAATAATCACTATGCAAAGCGCACACACATTAGGTACTCTGATTCTTAGCATAAATATAAGATCCACTTTAAGGTAGAAATTGAACTACCAGCAGGGAGTAGGTTATTACCAGTATCAGTGTCGTCATTGGTGGCGAGTTTCCTTCCATCTCGCATGGTGCTGTCAACATGAAGGAGAAGAAATAGGGTGAGAAAAAGACGTAAGCCTAACGACAGGCCCAACTTTGGTGCTCTTTCCATGAGATCTTTGTCAGTGTGGGTAGGTGGGTGGCCGTGTGTGTATATATAGATAGAAGATTATAGTTATTCACTTAAGTCTATATGGGGCACATGGATGTATGGAAAAAGGAAGCCAAAACGGACCTTATATTTCCCTTTTTGTTGACCAAAGAAATATTATAATAATAAGAAATATAATAATAATAATAATAATAATAATAATAATAATAATAACAATAATAATAATAATTCAGTTGTTCATTTTTCCAGCCAAAAGTTCTTGCATTATACGCAAACTTGTGGATCGATCGAGCTAATAGCGTACAGATTGCGCCCTGAAGGACGACCATATTAAGCACAGCTACACAAGAAAACAAATTGACTTGACTCGTGCAAATTAATATTACCGTTTTACAAGAGTGAATTGTGTTGGCCAGGTTGTGTCTGTGTGTGTTTAATTTTCAAAACCTAATCTCCAGATTTCTATGGCCTAGGCGTTGTTTTCCCACGGCAACGACCGTGATGGTTCTTTTTACGGTCTTTAACTTGTAAATCACACCACACAGGCTTCCCAACCTGAGACTCATAACACCTTGCCTTACATATAACGGTAACCATGCATGCATAGTAGTATATAAAGTTGACCTTCACCAACAAATATGAGAAATTCATTGGGTAGTTCCTGAGAAAGGCAATAATATATTTGTAAAATGCTAACCCCTTAGATTTCTTTGTATAGTGAGACTTTGTTGCACTGCCATTTAGGAGATCGAAAATACACAGGTGGATGGTATATCTAACAGAGAATATTGCTAAAGAAAAATAATGTGTGATGTTAACTACTTATGAAAGAAGACGAAGATAACAGAGCATGCAGGATCACATCCAAACAAACAAGTAGTAGAGGGAAACATATTGGTGTTATGGCATCTCAATTTTAACAAATGTCCGAGGATACTCTGATTAACTCTGTTTTTTAAGGGAAAAACAGAGGTGAGCAAGGTGAACACCATGCTTTTTACAAAGGAAGCTAGAAAGCAATAGATTACAAATCTTACACCATGCTTTATCACTTCTCCTGATCATGTGGATTGCCATTACTTATTCCAGACCAGATTAATATTAATAATTAATAATGTTACTTTATTCAGGATCTTTTCCATGGATGGATGCTTTCAGAAGAAGAAGAACCAAGAACATGAAGACATGGGGAAGAGCGAAGCAAAACATAATCCGTAAGATACGAAAAGACATTGAAATAGGGAGGTCTGTCTCAGTCCATGTTTGAGACTAAACGTTCAGTGTTTCACGTTAAGCATGCACAGGAACGAAACAATAGTCTCAAACATCCATCCCTATCGCTACGTTCTTGTGCTCAGTGGCGGACCCACAAATTATTTTGTGGAGTTAAAGAATTTACTAAATTGATGTTGGAAAAAAATCGACCGGTTTGGATCTACCGGATTAAATTTTAAATTTATGCTAGAAAACGTATTTATATTTAGTGTCAATTATGACTAAAAACAAAATTACCTCCAATGAAATAAAAGATAGCAAAACAATAATGTTAGGAAATAGGTTAGGCTAGGCTCAAATCCAACAACATTTTATCATCATAATAAAAACTTGGGTAGATGACTGTGATATTCTCCAATTATTTAAGTATGTATTGTTGAACATTATACTATTTATAGGCATATTGTGAAGTTCAACAATGCATTCTGAAAACCTTGTTACTCTTCTCCAATATTATAAATCTTCCACTTTTCTTTCTTTCTATATACATACACACACACACACATATATATATATGGTGTATTTGTCGAGCGTCTACAATTTTTGTCTCATTTTTCAGAATATAATTATAAATATCTTTCAAAGAAAACATGAAATTAAGGATTTTTAACATAAAAAAGTTATTTGAGTTTTAAAAATACCCTCAAAATAACACTTTCACAAGACAAAAAATCTTTTTGACCTAAATACTTGTAATCTTTGAAGATTTCAAAGATCTAGAGAACTAAATGGCAAAAAAAAAATGTAATATCTATAAGTAGTTTTAGGATGAATCTCAATCAATTGATAACTGATCATCCTCCAATAAAAAAAGAACTTGAGAATATTAGTCTCATTCTTGATTGGGTTCAACCTAAAATTGATGGTGGGGATATTGAGGGCATTGTTTATACAAGATTAGCTGCAGAATTTGGTGTTACATCAACATGCAAGAACTAAAAGAATGTTTGGCTTTGGAGATGGATCATTCAAAAATGAATAACACAACAAGTAGTAATTCCCTCAATACTTATGTTTCTGTTAAGCAAGACTAGGCTTTTTGTGCATGTGTGTTTAATTTTAAGGATCATTTGTATCTATCTCCTATTTAAATTATTATGGTGAAACAATAATTAATGTATTCTTGATCACAGATTTTTGAAGGCCTTAATTAACACAACATTGAGCCTCACTTGTTACTTGTTAACATTACAAAGGAAGTAACAAATAAAATGGTGGAATGATTAAAATAATATTACCCGAATCCTAAATATAAGAGTTAGATAATTAATTTATAGAGATAAAAAAAATTAGTGAAAGGAGTTATTTCTAAGGGCATGTTGGTTTCTTGAAACATCCCTTTAATCATTTGCATTGCAAACTATCCACAATAAAAACCTTATAAATAAGTGCAATTAATAGGAATAAGTTGAAAAACAAATTATAAATTTGTGAGACCAGATGAATTCCGATCTTACATTCAGGAAACAAACAAAGCCCTCCATCATCTCCAACGTTTAGGTTCATGATCATGAGAGTTTCTTATTAAATATGTAAAAGTTGAGCATAGCTATCAGGAACTATACGGAAAAACCAAAGAAAAGATTCAAAATGGATTGCAAGAAAGTACTATTTCAAACGCAGAAAAGAAGTAATAATTGAAACTTAAAGGGGGCCTCTCATAATAGATATGCTATATACATGTACATTCATATATAGATATATATATATACTTATCAATAATAAATGCATAAGAAGATGTACCCAACTCTAATCCACCTAAATTTCCCTTCAAGAGAGATAGATTGTATGATCCAAAGCGACTCATAACAAGAAGCACATATTAATGCCCTGAACTAATTGCAAAACGTGTCATGTCTGGCTTTGACCAAACTCAACAAATTACCCTTATACATTCCCTCGAAAGTCATTTGTTTTATCTTTTAACTTTTACAAGAAGTCACTATTACAATTTACTATTTAGTTCTACCATTTAACAGAGAGGTCTGTTGCCCAAGAATTACCCTACAAGGTGGGTATTGATTGAGGTCTAATGTTGTGGGGTCAAAACTAGCTAGCTTTCAAGATGATGATGGTATCAGTTCATGTAGTAACTGTGATATGAAATTGAAATAAAATTAAGGACAGGCCTATACTATCCTATATGTCCCATCTGGCATCTGTGAAGTTCATATGTAGTAAATGCTGATAACAGCATATACCCAACTTCTTTTGTTAAAGACTTTGGAGGGTTTCAACTTTCAAGCTCAACCAGAAACGTAAAGTTCTGTTCTTTGGCCAAGTCCCTTTCTAGTTTGTGAATCTAGTAATCGTCATCAAGATGGAAAGCGAATATTGTGGACTAGATCCAAAACGTTGTGCGAGTTGTGTGTTTAAATACAACAATAAGCTATATATAATTTTCCCATCAATGCTGGGTATCTAATTCTGGTGATAAATAAGACAGTTAGATCAAGGAAGTTAAAATACTACAAAGTTTCCAACAAAGCGAATCATCCAAAGATATCCTTCTTGGTAGTTTTGGTTCTTACATTTTTCTTCTGAATAGGAAGTCCATAACCTCTTCTTTCAAAAAATGTCATTTATCTGTGAAATTCAGTGTGTGTGTGTGTGTGTGTGTGGGGTTGGGGGGCAGATAGTTAAATCTTTTGTCAGGTTCCTGTGTAATCTTAGGTGTGTGCCAATTTTTCAAACTCCTTTATATCTTCCACAGTATGCGTTAGTTTCAAGTGTATAATAAGAATTTTTTTGAACATTAATAATGATTTTAAGTTCAATTAAATCATTAAAAAACAAAAAAAAAAAAATAGGTGCTAGATTTCCACATGCCAAGTTGTCACTAGTTGTCAACTTGTGCATGCAAGAACCGAAATAACTCCTGCACATGCAGCTCCACGTTGACCAAGTACAAGGTTACTTACTATGCCAGCTTTTACGCACGAAAATCTTCAACCACTCAGCTTCACCATAGTAAATGAACGAACTAAATTAAGTCACAAAGTATATTTCTTTGCTTTAAAAGGATAAGATACGATCGATAATGACAATATAGTATCAGAAATAGGATGCAAGAAAATACACCATGTAGGTGAAGAATAGAACTGAATAGAATAGAATTCGTTCGCCATTAATGCACACATAACCAGTTTGATGGAGCATTTAATGGAGGTTCTCAACTTCCATCTTCCCCACTTCAATAAGGGTCTGTTTCAGCTGCCATATAAGTGATCTATTACCCAGTTGAGACCCTCCATTGAAGCAAGCTCCTTGCTAGCAAAGAGGAAGCTTCAGAGAAAGATGAAGACCAGTCATAGAGAAACACTTGTTCTGCTCTTAGCATTTTTCTTCCTAACAAGAGGGAATAATGCACAAGATACACTTGTGCCTGCAATTATAACCTTTGGTGATTCTGCAGTTGATGTGGGAAATAATAACTATTTGCTCACCATTTTTAAGGCAGATTATCCTCCTTATGGAAGAGATTTTGTCAACCATCAACCCACTGGAAGGTTTTGCAATGGAAAACTAGCTACTGATATTACTGGTAAGTGCACAAAGCATCAACCTTTGAATTTTACTCTTAGCACCATTTGTTTCCTGAAAAAAAAAAAAAAAAAAAAAAAATTCCATTGATAAATTTTCAGTTAAAAGCTTTCCTGCTGGTTTTTTCTGAATATAAAGGGGGATTCTTTATAAGGAGATTTGTTATTGTTAGTTTCAATTACCATGAGAGTCCACATCATCATCATCATCATCAAGGCTCACCATGAGCAAATAATATCTAGCTTCAATGAATAATTTTCATAATGAAAAAATATTCAGAAAAATGCAACAAAGAGGAGAAAGCTTGATCTTTGTTGAAATTTTTCCTTCTTCTTGTGGTTTTTTTTTGGGCAGCTGAAACTCTGGGATTTAAGAGTTATCCACCGGCATATCTTAGCCCACAGGCATCAGGGAAGAATCTTCTTATTGGAGCAAATTTTGCTTCAGCTGCCTCTGGTTATGATGAGAAAGCTGCTATTTTGAATGTAAGTTTTAGAACTGAAGACTTTGAATATAGCTTTAAGAAAAAGCATGTTCACTCTTTTTTTTTTTTTTTGTTCTGGCAGCATGCTATCCCATTGTCTCAACAATTAAACTACTTCAAGGAATACCAAAGCAAGCTGAACAAGGTTGCTGGAAGCAAAAAGGCAGAATCAATTATCAAAGGTGCATTGTACTTATTGAGTGCTGGAAGTAGTGACTTCGTGCAAAATTACTACGTCAATCCCTTGATCAACAAAGCCTTCACTCCAGATCAGTATGGCTCATACCTTTTGGGATCATTTACAAGCTTTATCAAGGTATATTGGTTCTCTTTTTCCCTCAGTATAAACCAGAACGAATTATTTAGACAGATTAAAGGCATCAGCTTTATTTTTTTTGTTTCTGCCAAAGAATCTCTCTGATTCAGTGCTTTGTTCGAAACATAGGACTTGTATGGATTGGGAGCTAGGAAAATTGGAGTGACCTCACTCCCACCATTGGGTTGCCTACCTGCCGCAAGAACTCTGTTTGGATCTCATGAGAATGGGTGTGTCTCAAGGCTGAACACAGATGCACAAGCATTTAACAAAAAGATCAGCTCTGCTGCAGCAAATCTCCAAAAGAAGCTTCCTGGTCTCAAGATAGTTGTCTTTGATATTTTCAAGCCTCTCAATGACGTTGTTCAGTCGCCTTCAAACTATGGTAAACTTACATAACAACCGCACCAAGAATTAAAAATTAACCCACTCAGATCTTTTGCCCCTTTTCTTAGCAATAAGATGATGAAAATTATCTGATTTTTTTCTATTTACCTTTGTGATCCTTAATGGGAAGGTTTTGTGGAGGCAAGGAGAGGTTGCTGTGGAACTGGAACTGTAGAGACAACATCATTATTGTGCAATCCAAAATCACCAGGGACTTGTCCTAACGCTACCCAGTATGTGTTTTGGGACAGTGTTCATCCTTCTCAAGCTGCTAACCAGGTTCTAGCTGATGCCCTGATTGTTCAAGGCATAGCCCTCATCTCATAAGCACTTATTAATGGCAAACCTTGATCTCTGGAAGATATACCACTGTTTAGTATGCAAGTGAAGCAGAGAGTTTGTTCATGTTTCTATGCTTGAATGTGTAAATTTGTCTATTATATTGTCTAAATATTTCTGATAAATGTACTCATTTGGGGGTTCCTTGGCTGCCTATTCCTCTGCTATAAAGCTATTAAGGGCATACAACCTGTCACATCGGAAGGGATTGTGAGCAGTTCTAAAAGCAGATTGCAGATTATGTTCTGATTAGTAATTCAGATCTAAGAAATAAGAATATCTATCCATTATCTCCAAGGGTTTGTTCTTTCTTTTATAGTTTTTCCCCTCAATTTAGTAGTAAGTATCATCAGAAAACTAAAGAAAAAATTGCAGATCGCAGTCTACTTTTTTCAGCAAGGATAAAGAGGGAAAAAAAAAAACAGACGTTTTTCACTTTGTCATGATTAATTATTAACCAAAGAAATGAAAAAAGAAAACAATCTGCTCAGGAATCGAAAGCGTAATATAGACACAGAAGTTCATTTGAGTTTTGGATAATAATGATTAATCGGAGTGGGAAATTATAGTGAGGTCTGAATCCAGCCGGCATATATGACTCTTCTATCACTTATTCTATCACTTATTTCATAAATCTTCATCGTAAACTGGAGAGAAAAATTAGTCCCACGCAAATTTCTAATCGTGCCACAATTTGTGGGTTCAGCAACATCTTTTTTTCTCCAATGTAAAACTTAACAATTTTTCTTACATTCGTAGCGAAATGAAATGGCCTTCCTCTATTAAGTATTGACTAACTTTCACAACTAAGTCTAAGACATTTCAATGAGATGAAGGCAAACAAAATTTTTTTTAAGCCATCAATAGAACTTCTTTTTTATTTTTTTTGCTAAATACAGGAATCTTCTTACTGAATACGATCATATTTGAAATATTACCAGTTGTTAAATAAAGGCATCTTTTACAGTAGGGATTCAAATATTGATTTGTCACATTTTAAGGAATTAATCACTTCCACTCAAAAGTTACTTGTTAACAGAACTTCATTATTGATTCACCTTTACTATTGCAGCGATAGTGAGGCTTAAAGGGAGCTCATATTTACTCTGAACTCCCAAACTGTGCACAATATTTGTGTATAAGTAAGTTGGCAACCCATGATTGAGAGTATACTCTTATTTATAAGACCGTTAGTCTCTGAATAGATCCTAACGACCCATATGATACATGAGCATTTACTACTGTATAGTATCTACCCTGTTAATTCAAAATCTTCACTTTGATGACCAGGTGTTTAAAAGGGGGGAAAACAAACGGAAATGCTATATTGTTATGAGTTAAAATGAACTATAGATATGATGCTGATCTCTTATGCAACTTATCCGAAGCACGAACTCTAGTGCCATCTAAAGCTTCTGCATACTTCACCAACTCAGATTTCGCTGTGTGTAAGGAATCTGGCAAAGAGCCAATTCGCTTTTTTAAATCTCCAGAACCTAACGTCCTGTTAATGAATCTCTCAGGTCCTCCTAATTCAATGCTATTCCGCATTGCCCCCGTTTTCTCCTTTAAATTTGTCACCCCCTGTGAATCAAAGGAAGTTCTAGATGCCCAAGTGGGAGTTGCGAATTCATTCCAGTGATCTGCAGCTACAGCATCATTTTCTGTCACAATGCTGGGACTAAAATGTGAAAATTCGCTACCTTCTTGATAATGATGATGATGATGATCATGATCGTGATGGTCATGGTCATGTTTGCCTCGTAGCAGCCGTCTAAGCTTTTTGAAAATTTTAGCCTTGCTTGAGGTGTTAGTTTTGGCAGCAGATGAATCATCAACAGAAGAATAATCATCACACTCTGCAGCAGAGTCTGTGAGAAAAGAAGCCAAGGAGAAGGACCATCGATCTGAATCATAGTCTATAATGGGGACTCCTCCTCCTTCCCCTATGCCTTCAGTAGTCGCATATTCGAATATAAGCTGCTTGGCTTTCTTCTCAGACGTAGGGCTTAAGCTTTTGCTTAAGTCCCTTGCTACTGTTCTACCAGGTGGAGGTTGATAATTCCGCAGTTCATATCTTAAACAGGCGTTTATCCACCGCAGGTACACCAATTCCTCAACATCTAAGCACCGATCAGCTTGTAGTCGCTCGATTTCCTTCATCAAGTCCTGATTCTGCTGTCTAAGACGCTCACTTTCTTCCTTCAAAGCATTTACCTGCATCCAAAAGTATTTATAACTATAAGGAAAAATTACATCCACAATAACTAAAGGATGTGGCGAGACCAACTATAATCTTTATTACCTCAGGTTCTTCCAGAACAGAATTTGCAAGGATCTGAGTAGAATCCAATCTCTGAGACAATTCAGAATTATCCATCTGCAATCTCAAATTGGATTTCCTCAACTCTTCTACCTCAGACTCAAGATCCTTTAGTTTTAGCAGTTTTTCGTGAAAATGTTGATCACTAGCAGCAACTTTCCTTTCTTGCTCTTGCAATTTAGCAACTCTTCTTTGAAGGGTTAAGATCTGTTCCCTATTCTGTTCAGCTTCGTGCTTAAGTTTCTTCTGGAGCAGTTGGACGTTTGCTTTTGCATCCTCAAGCTCAGCCTCCACCTTAGCATGATTAGTCACTTGAGCCTTCAATGCCCGATTCTCTGACTGTAAGGTCTCAACCTTTAGTTTTAACATCTTCATCTCTGTAAAGGTTATCTTCAATCGATTTTGGAGCTCCATGACAGCTTTTTCTTGCTCTCTCAGACCACAGTACTCAAGCAGCTGAATCTCAAGATCTTTCTCCCTCTCCTGAAGCATTTCAATTTTGCTCCTGAGTTGCTGGATCTCTTCCTCATAGCCATCCTTTTGTGGAATCACATGTGCTTTAGGAGATTCTACGCTTGATCTTGGTGTTTCTTCATCTTCCTTATAAGAATCTCCAGCAATGGTGACTCCAAAGTCTAATTCCTTCTTGAGATCATTAAACTCAGGTAAGAGGAACTCATCTTCTTCACCACTTCTTTTAAAGCTTGCAGAGAGGCCAGATGGGCAAGTCTCAACCATCACTTTATTGACACATGTTTCTTCTTGCTGCAGAGATATTTGAAATAATGTCCTCATTTTAGTTAAATAAACATAGCATAGCAATTTTTCTGTAGTCATGCACAAAATTCCAGTTCTAAATGTATTGAATGACTGGATCTAGTCATTTCTCTAAAGTTTTGTGGGGAAGTTTTTGTATGTTGCTACTTTCTTTGGCAATAAAATTTTATTGGCAATGTATATATCTCATATCAGTTTATAACCAATTCCAATATTCTTTCTGCAGATAATAAAAATTGTCACCACGGCAAAAATTCAGACACAATGATTGAAACAGAGAAAGTTCAAGTTGGAAACAAATTGGCAGTGAGAAAAACATCCCTTGCTTCCTACATAAGGTTCTTTTCATTTCTCCTAAAAGATCTCGAAATAACTAAAATGAACAAGATCTTTGCTTAGCTTCTGAATAGTTGGCAAGTATCCGTCTATCAACAATTCAATATCAATACCAAAAGTAACATTAAGCAAACATTCTGGAGTATTTTCTATTGCTTACAGTATCCAGAATATGTCCATCTGAAACAGGGAAGCAAGGAATAGATGCTGGCTTTATAACATGAAGGCCATCTTCATATCGATCTGTATCACCTATAAAATGTGTCCATCATTTAAATCAAATCCAGGAGGGAGAGGAAGGGAGACAGGAATATTGATGTTGAGGGAAGAAAACAAACCTGAAGGGTGGCTTGAGGGTGGAGTGATAGAGGGCTTGGTTTTTCTTATTCTTAGGCGAGAGAAGAGAAATCCAGCAAGTGAAAAAGCTAAAGCCACACCAAATTTCAATAGAATTGGATTTATATCTGTCTTCCCTCTCACCGTCATGTTCAAGAACCCTTGATTGTTTTATTCATCAAGACAGAAGAAGGTATCACGGATCGTCGTCGTCATTATCCTCCATCAACTCGATCATATGAAAAGAGAATGAGACCTATTTCTGGTTAATGCCAAGAAACAAAACAACAGAGTCAAGCAAAACCTGCACAATAACTTGAAAATCCTACACCTCCAAGTCTAGAAACACAAGACTTTTATGTGATTAAGAAAATTGACTCCTGAGTTTAAAAATAACAGGTCAAGACAGATTCTGAATAGAACATTACACAAACCACAAAAGAATGGGAAAAGCACGTAGTTTATCCGCCCACCAACAAATATTCAAAACCTGAGTAATAAAGATAAAATACCCTAAGCCTACAAAAAAAAAATCCATAAATAGTGTACAAAAAAGTTATATTTCAGCTTACTGAAAGAAGAAATTTTTCCATATAAAGAACCTTCATCAAACGCTCTGGCGTCAATTATGAACTGTTTCTACCCAAAGGGATTGAAGGGGCCGGAAAAACTAAAGGAGGGAAAAAAGCACATGATCAATCATCAATTGAAAGTAAGGGGATCGCCCCATAAGAAAGGAAGAAGCAAGAAACAACTCATATCATTCAAAACTAGAGCAGGGAAGATAAATACCTGAAAACCCAACCCAGGTCGGCATAGAAATCAAAGCAATAACAGAGGTTATATTTCAACTCGGCTGAGAACAGATAGAAGTTTTATATTTATACAATATTTATCCAACAATTCGGCTTCAATTAAGAAAGCTCAAAACTACCAGGTCAGATTGATACAACCTCAAAGAGATTAAATAGACTACAGAAGAATTTAAGAAGGAGAAACGCACATGATCCATCACCAACGAAACTGAAGGGATCATCAGTAAAACACATACAAAACAAGCAAGAATAATTCATACCATTGAAACCCAGATCAAGGAACATCAACAAGAAGGAAACAAAGAATAGAGAACCGAAGTTTTCACCTTTAAAGAGTATGATCGTTATCAAAGAGCTACACAGCAATTCAATAAGGTAGCAGAAAGAGTGGCGTTTTGCTATTGTTCATGAGTAACAGTACCGATTCTGAAACTTATAATTGCGTGTATCTGTTTGTCACTCTCATAGTCATAGGCATGAGGGAGCAATTGGGTATCGACGCAACCTTATAAAAAGGTAATGTCTTTACCTACAAACATTGGCCACAAATTTTGTCCCCATGTATAACGCGGAGTGCAAGTGTGCAACGTGGAAATTGGCGATGGTCATCAGAAAGAAACGTTGTGAAGAAATTGTTGCGTCAGAAGAGAGAGAAATGGCGATTCTTCAAATATGCCATCCAGTCTAGTGAGAGAAAGAGAGGGTACAGTAAAACCCTGTGCCTCAACGACTGTCATAGCACTAACAATTAACAATAATGATGACCTTAATTAAGCGCTCTTTTGGTTCAGTCAGTGTTCCCTCCATTAATAACCTGCTTTTTTAATATATCTATGACTTAGAAGTATTATTAAACCCAATTAAAAATTAACTCATTCAAAAGATTTTTACACACACTCAAATTTAAAACATCATACTTAAGATGTCAAAGTTGTTATTAATTACACTAAAACTGACCGAGTTGGTATTAATGACTTGTTTTAATTGGTGTGAAAATTCAGAAATTGTTAATTTAAATTTTTGCTTATGAAGCTAACGACATTTTTTAACCTATCCAAAGTAGTCATGTGCGGAACGAGTATAATTAATTAAGAACCTTTATATGGTGCTTAATTGTATAATACTAAAGCAATTACAAGGCACAACGATTTGCTGTAATGTTTGAGAATTGAGAACGCCGATATTATTACGCAACCACAGCCCACAGATCAGAATCTATTATTAAAACATTAAAGGGAAATTTTCAAATAAATACTTTTAAAAAATAGAAATCTCAAATTAGTTATTCCAATTTCACTAACCCCATATCATATCAGAGGTATTTGAACGTATTTAATTCATCACAGCCACTCTCATTTCTTTCATAATCCATTGTCTTTTCCACTGACCTCAACTCATTATTAACAACTTCAATTTGGTGATTGGTTAATTTATTTTTTTTATTTTGTTGTGCCTTACCATTTGCTATTTTAATTTTGCTATTGACTAATTTTTTTTTTTAACTAAAATTATTCACTATTTTAGTTTTGTTATTGCCTACTTCAGTTCATTAAACCCGAGAAACAATTTAGGAACTCCTCCACGCTTGAAGAGTTAATGGAAGGGTTCATTATGACTCTTTATTTCCTACTTTAATTTTGCAATTGGTTAATTTAATATGTTATTGCCTAAGTGAATGGTGTAGATTCCAAAAATGATTTAGGAACTTCCCCTTACGTAAAGAATTTGTGGAAGAGTTTTATGTGCCTCACCATTTCCTGTTTCAGTTTTACGATTGATTTTGGACTAATTTAGTTTCCTCTTTACCAACTTAAGTATTGTAAGTTCCAAAAACAATCTAGGTACTACTTCCCTACGCTTGAAGGATTAATGGAGTCCCATGTGCCTAACTATTTCATACTTTAATTTTGTGATTAGCTACTTTAATTTTATTATTATTAGCTATTTGAGTTTCGTAAATTCCAAAAAATAGTTTAGGAACTCCCCCCTGCTTGAAGAACTCATGGAATAGTTTCATGTACCTCAACATTTCCTAGTTCAATTTTGTGTTTAACTATTGCCAAAATCCTGCTTTGAGATCAAATTCTAAGAAGACCAGTTTCCTTTAAACCTTTCTCAATACCTACGGAGATTACTTATACTGGAGAGTCTAAACCAGTTTTTTCAACAGAAAAAGTTTTTCAATTTTTTTTTTAACAGCAAGAAATTTCGTGTTCCACGTAAATGAAGAGTAATAACATCTTTTGTAAATATTTTAAAATTCCATATTCTTTCATGTGATATGACTTGGTATTTTGGATATTAAACGTCCTAATATGTCTTTTTATCAATTTTAAGGGTATATTTTTGTGGGATTTTCCCACCATTAAATGGGAAGCTTCCTTTAAGCCTCCAAAAAAAAAAAAAAGAGCTAAAATGATGAAGCTTCCTTTGCTCCACTTGGTTCAGTTTGAGTCACAAAATCTGAGTAGGTGGAGTTGAACAGCCTATTAACTCATGTGCTAACTACCTCGTCTGCCTTCCAATAATTTATTAGATATGTAAGATCAATTGATTTGATTAGCAGCAAGGCTGTGCACTGTAATATGATTTAAATTTTAAGTCCTTGATCTTTGAGAATTGCTTAAGAGAACTTGAGCAGGCGGACAAATGAAAATTGAGTGGTTATATGGCTATTTTCATTTTTGCACCTTTGGATACGTGAAACCAAATCAAGCTGACCTTTGAGGGCAGGATTTTATTATTTTCCATAATGACAATATAAATTAGGAATAACAACAATTTCATCACAACCTAAAAATATAATATTTAACAAATTTTAATAATTCGTCAATGATAAGTCTCTTCTATATGTCATTAACGGGTTCTTTGAACTTATCAGATATTATGTCACTTGGTTAAGATCTAATTATAATTCTCCCTGAAATTTAACAGAGGTTATTCATTTTAAAATCAATAATTGATTAATTAAAAAAAATCATGGATGGTTAACATCTTTATATCAGACGAGCCATATTCTATGCTGCTGCGTTGTGGGCAATATCAATAT
>QFDD01001426.1:0-25871 GCA_006871305.1 Vachellia collinsii
AAACTTTTAAAGGAACTCGAGTCTGAATAAAAGTTATCTCAAAACTCGAGTTCCCTGTTTTAAAACTCGAGTTTCGTTCCTTGGAAGTCTTTTGAAAATCGGAACTTGTAGTGAGAACTCAAGTTATGTTGGAAGTTTTGACAGAACTCGAGTTTCGTTTTATAGAACTCGAGTTTTGGGTTCTCAAATATCTTTGGAAAACCAAACTTCCTTCCAAAACTCGAGTCTTCAGTGGAAGTTTTGCTAGAACTCGAGTTACATATCTCAGAACTCGAGTTTCGAAGAGAGAGAAACGGAACTCACTTCCCAAACCTCAAGTTTTAGTGAAAGACTCGACAGAACTCGAGTTTCAAGTTTTCAGAACTCGAGTTTCGAGCAACGTCAAATTTTCTAAACCTCAAAACTTCTTTCCAAACTTGAAGTTTCGCTTAGAGTTTCGTTAGAACTCGAGTTCTGTGAAATAAAACTCGAGTTTCGAAAGGCAAACTTCTTTTAAACTCAAAACTTCCAGTAGAACTCGAGTTTCATATAAAAGTTATGTTTTGAATTTCTTATAACTTGAAGTTTCATGAAGGATAACTCGAGTTTCGAAGAACAAAAACGCTTGAATACAAAACTTTCAAGAGAACTCGAGTTACAATGAAAGTTATGAATTGAAAACCTTCAAAACTTGAAGTTTTGACAAATGAAACTCGAGTCTCGAAGAGCACGAAACGTTTTAGCTTTCTGGAACTCTTGGAAACCCGAGTTATGAACTTTACAACTCAAATTTTATCAAAACTTTTATTCAAACTCGAGTTTCAACAAAGAGTTATGAGATTTTCTCTTTGAAAATTCTTCTATAACTCGAGTTTTGAGGAGACAAAACTCGAGTTTCACCTTCTGACAGTTACGCAGCGTGACAGTCGGCTTTTTCATTAAATGAAATCTTTCCCTTCTCATGCAACGATTGTTTGAATTTCACCTACCATCATAAATGATCATCTGCTTCATTTATTAACAGGGAAAGAGATTCAGATTGCCAAAACAAAAGGAAGATTCAACGGGAGAATTTTCAGAGAATCAAATCACTACTGTCAGGAACTTTCAGAGGCATTCAATGCATCGAAGTGAAAAGGAGACTTTGGGTCAAACGGAATTATAAATGTCTCTAACGGACATTTATTCTCTTCACCTATAAAAAGGCAAAGCATTCAAGTCTTTAAGAAGATATATACGCATATACACGAACACGCATTCATTACGCTTCAGCTACTCTGTTTTCATACATTTCTTGTTGAGCTTCAGTGTTTATAATCAATTCTCAAAAAGGAGAATATTCTTGACTGTATTCACTTTGTGAGAGTTGTTCAAGGTCGGAGTACCTTGTGTCGGTTTAGACACGAGCAAAAGTGTCTGGGGTTTAGATTGAGTTAAGAAGGGGGAGAGTCCTTCTTGTGATTGATTGTAATCCTTTTAAGATTAGTGGATTGAGAAAAGCTTAGAGGAATCTGAGGACTGGACGTAGGTCAAGTGGACCGAACCAGGATAAATCTCTGTGTTGATTTCTTTCATACTCTGTTTACATCTCACGTTTGCGAAAATTTTATTAAGACCAATTCACCCCCCCTCTTGGTCAAATCCGATCCTAACAAGAAGGAGATGAAAAAACTACTTGGTTCAGAAGTACCATATTTAAGTGCTATTTATGCACTAATTTATCTTGCTAATATCACATGTCCCAGCATATCATTTGTAGTTAATCTATTAGCAAGACATATTTTTCAATATTATAAATACAATAGAATAGAGTGAAATATATTCTTCGTTATCTCTGAGGCACTATGGGTATAAGGTTATAATGTTCAAGTATATCTAAGTATGAATGATCATTTATTCAGATGCTGCTTAGTATACTTGTTTACATGTGTAGATACAATTGTATAAAGGGTGATGGAGCAAAGCTTATTTCACTAAAGTCTTCTTTACTCATGACCTTCCAAAAGGAACTAAAACTATCATCCCACAAAAATATTTAAATCCAACAGATCTGTTCACCAAGTCATTTTATGCTATAAACATTTGAATTCATAAACTCAAAAATATTGAGTGATGTGGTTATGAGGGGGAGTTAATACACGCTGTACTATTTTTCCCTTATTTAGGTTTTGTCCCATTGGGGTTTCCTAGAAATGTTTTTAATGAGGCAGATTGGGAAGTGTATCAATAAACTATGTACTCTTTTTTCTTCTACTAGGTTTTTGTCCTATTGGGTTTTTCTTAGTTGAAGTTTTGTGAATGAGGCATATGTTTAGTCATGGACATCCAAAGGGGAGTGTTATAAATATTATTATATGGATTTTCATATATTCTATTATTCCGGATTATGTATCCCCTTAATATCTTATGTAATCTCTAATATTGATCTATCTTGATACTGTAATTCATGCCTATAAATATAAGGCATATCCTGAAGATAAAGAATAAGAGTTATTTCTCATTGCTCTATACTTTTCTCTCTTTATATATCTTCTTTCTTTCAAATTCATAATAAAAATAAATTATAAAAAACAAATAAATTAAAACGAAAAAATAAAATAAAAACTTAAATTAAAATAAATTATAACAACACAAAAAACGAAATACAAATAAAAAATAAATTAAACTAAATTGTAAAAAAAATGAAATGAAATAAAAATAAAAATAATTAAATTAAAATAAATAAATTTAATTACTTGTAAAAAATAACTTAACTACCAAAATATAAGAAAATAAAAATAAAAAACTACGTAAAACAAATTTTAAAATTTTTTTAACATACTAACCTTTAACTGCCGGATGAAAAAACTCCTTTGCTCTGCAAGTCTTCAAATATGCAACTTTCCTTTGACGACGAGATGTTTTCAAAAGTGAAGCGAGGAGTTGTTATAGCCGCTTAATTAGCAGCGATTCTTATGAGAATCACTGCAAAGTTGTTGCAGTTGGTACAAAATCGTTATGCAAACCGCTACAAATGCTTGTTAGAGTCTCGAAAAATGCAAATTTTAGTAGCAATTTCATATAACTGTTGCTAAATGCGTGAGAGTTAGCAGCCTTTGGACTTTGCAGCATTTTGACTGTCAACAACCGTTGCAAATTATCGTGGCAAAATTGAAATTCTCTAAGCTTTATAGCGGTTTTCATTAACCGCTGCAAATATGGTAACCTTTCAACTTTTGTAGCGTTTTTATTTGATAAACCGTTGCAAAATGATGCTATAATTTTGGTGCCTTCTCCCTGCCAAATTTGTAGCGATTTACAACGGTACTAGTTCATTTATTGCTTTATCGTTCTGTGAGTGCTATATATTTGTAGCAGTTTGGCAAATATCTGCTACAAACTGTGATTGTTGTAGCTGTTTAGGGAACCGCTACAAATTATCCACTACAAATTCTTCATTTTTTTGTAGTGATACCCGCCAAACTGTTTTTGGGACTAATAAAGGTTTGAGACTAAAAATGATTATTGACATTGTTAAAGAATTGGTTCTTTTTATATGGACAATATTTTATATTTAATACATAAATGGTCCGGCATGAGAAATAAGTACCTATATTTAATAACTTTAAATGTGTACTGTAAATTCTTAATTAGAAAAATTCACCAAGTTGGTTCTTTTTAATAAGGGCAAAGGGGGGAATCGCTCCCCCCACCCCTCACCAAAAAAAAATTGGTGGGAGGCGTTATTTTGCTTAAACTTGATTACAACTTAAATTTAAACTATTAGGTTGAAGAATACATTACGTTGGAAAAAGCCATGTTCCATCACCATACATTTTTAATGAATTGAATGTTAAGAATAGGGCTGAGCAACCAACCCGTTATCCGGTGGACCTGCCTGGGCCTAGAGGTAAAATTGCCCGTTTAAGCCTGCACAAAAAAGGCCCATAACGGGAGGGCTACGAGCATACCGTCGAGCTGCCTGTACCCACCTGAATATATTTATATATATTTTTTGTGCATATTTTATTATATATATATATTTAGTTTTACAACTAACATGTTAGAAGTTTCATTGGCTTATTTGGTAAAGGCACATATCTAATACTTATAGCTTGTAGGTCTACTATTCGAATCCCGCCTGTCGCTAATCAAGGAATTTTTTTTCGATCAACCTTTCAATAAATGAAAAAAAATATCACCCATGGCCCACCCTTCGCCTCTACTTTTTCTTTTTGACCTCAAGGTTTTCTCCCTGACACCAATCACCATCCTCCTCTAATCCTCTTTCTCTTCTATTTCTTTCTTCTTACCGGTCGTTGTGCTGCCGGCATCTCCTCATCAATCTCTTTCTTTCTTCCTTCTTTCCTTTCCTTCCCCTTGTACACCGTCAATCACCTGCTTCTCATTGTCGTAGATCAGTTTGGAGAATGTCGTCAACCACCTCCTCCCTTTCAGATCTGGGCCTTTTTTATGTTTTTTTTTTCTGATTCTAATATGGAAGATGGTTGATTTTGTGATTTAGGACTCTTTATGCATGATTACAAAGGTTCAGTGAGATATGGGTTGCTTTGTGATTCAAGGGGCATTTTTTTTTTATTTTCTTTCCTCACATAAGTGCCTTTCCCTTCAAATTCTAGCAATAAAAAAAAACAAAGAAAGAAATGGCTACTCATAACCCACCCGAATCTTACTGGGTTTTTATTAGCCCATTTAATTCGAGCTTAAATCAGGCTCTCACCAGGTTACGGGCTAGCCCAAACCCAGTAAGAATTAAATGGGCGGGCTACGGGTTGACCATCGGGCCAGCTCGTCCTGTCCATTACTCAGCCCTAATCAAGAAGCAATCATTTCCCCACAATTACAATACATTCTTTGTCTATGAACTGTGCATTGATCCTCAAAGGATTTTAGCCAAGCCTAGAACTTTAAACTCCGTTTCGAGGATACAACTATTCTCTTCTAAAAAGCCTTCAGATGGGTCCTTGAGCCTGGCCAATGGCAAGAGCATTTTTGATCCCCATGTTGGATTTGAGCTGGAGAAATGCCTCCAGACTGGGGAAAAAAGAACATATCTTGAGAATTTTAAACACATGCTCAAAATGAAGTTTGCAATCTAAAACAAATATAGCAGTGAATCTCACATTCTGTCTCAACATGCTGCCCTTTGATCTTGTTCTTGACCCGCAAAATGCAGTGCACGTATAATTTAGTGTTGGGAGAAAGTGACGACAGGTCTAGGCTCAGAAATAGTGCGACGTTATTGCCTTTTCCCTCAAGTGTCCCATTAGGATGAAAAACCAGCTTCCTACGTGCAACAACAAACCAAACAACATTATTTAAATCATACGATCAGTAGGTCATGACTTGGGAAGTTAAACATGAAGCATATGTTTTCGTACCATCTGTAGTTTCCGGCAGGGAAAAGTTGGGATTCGTACTTTTCTAAAGTAACTTTTGAAAAGTTGTTGAATTTCCACCTAAAAGAAAGAGGAGGAGGTTCAACTATCATTGACAAGTTTTCTTTTTTGGAAGGAGGCTTGATGACAAACACTTCGGCTCCGAAAACACAGGCATCATCAACCAGATATCCATTTGAAGGGTTATTGAACGAGACGAGGTCGATGAATTTTGGGATACCCCATTCAGTTTGCAGCATGTGAAAATTCCTCGTCCTTGTGTCTGCATGTTCATAAGCGTCTGAGTCTCCGAGAGTATAAAAGGCTAAATGTGGTAATGCATGCTAAAACTTTTGCAGTACCTTGGCAAGAAAAATACTCGTCACGAACAAAATCATACACAAACAAGTTTACAATGGCATTGATCTCCCAACCAACAGGAAACGAGCTTGAGCTAGCAATCATCAGATTCAGATACACTGATATATGATCTTCCCCGTCCCTTTTCTTGTTGCCGGTTGGGTATATGGATAGGGTCCTACAATAATGACGTGGCATCATATCTTTTTTTGGCACGTAAAACACGTAAAAAGAATCAAATAATTTGAATGGAAAAGAGCATGCCATTGGTAGCCCCCTGCTTCGAACTCTTCAGAGGTGTAATTTTCTACCGAAGCCTTTGAAAGCACCGAGAAGGACTCGATCTTGAATAAGCAGTGACAAGGCGGAACTTTTCTTCCTAAATCAAAGAAAAATCACCTCTGATCAGTTAATTTGAATCTTCAAGGGGGGGAAAATGAAAAAACAAGGTTATTTGGACTGCTGCACCTTTCATGGGTTCGACTGACGACGGAATGAGGATACCGTAACTCATGTGGTTGGAATTAGAGGGAGATTAACGGCGTCGTGACTTGTGGTCGTCGTTTGTCCGAACTCTGAATGACCCTTTTGGCTTAAATAGCAGCTCAAAGATTCCACCTTGAGGGGGAGAATCTCTGTCCCTTTAATTCATCCCCAAGGCTCTGTTACAACAAGAAAAGAATTGCGTGCTAGCATCTGTATGAGATTATGCCAATGGCAAAGCACCAAGGTTCTATTACACTAGAGGGTCTGAGGTAGTCTATTGAGTCAAGTGATGCTTATATTAATCAACCTGCCTTCTTCCCATTAATTGGTATTCAACACACTGCGGCAGCAAGAAAAGGATCACATGCGAGGAAGTCAGATATTTTTAAATTAAAATGATTTTGACGAAGCAGATGAAAACTATATCTGAGAGCGTGCAAGTCGGGGCCGCACTGGATAAGAGATGACGCGATCATCCATTACCAACATCACGAAAAGGAGAAAATTAAATCGTCATTTTGTAGAAAAATCTGACATTTCTGCAACTGCTTGGTCTTGTTCACGCCGTCCAGGATGAAAGGAACTGGTACACTGGGACTCGTTGGAGTCGGAATAGGGATAGAGTGAGAAGGGGCTATCAGCTCTTTCAATACTCCGTGATCCATGGCCACTCTCTCAATTTCCTCTTCTCCTCCATGGCCAAGCCCAAATCTTGGTATCAATTCAATTCCTAGTTTTCACGCATCCCAGACTCTAGACTCGGATCCCTTTATGCTCCGCCACTCGACCCCGCCTCACAATCACAATCACTTCATCTCCCATTGCAAATCTAATGATGATTCGCCCGATCCCCCTGCCATGCCACCCCCCTTCGCTGCTTCAGCTCTCCTTCAACCAGACCGAGCTGATTTCGCCGCTGCCACTGATAACGGTTTTCGTATCCATGGTTGAGACCCTTTCCGAGAGCACTTTCGCAGGGAGTTCGACGGTGGTGGTGGCAGTGCCAGTGGGATTGGTCATGTGGAGAAGATATTCTGGTGTAATATACTGGCACTCATCGGAGGTGGTCCCCACCCGCAATATCCTCCCAGGTGATGATCTGGGACGAACATGAAGGCATGTGCATTGGTGAGTTGTCGCTCCGAGCCCCTGTTCGGGGAGTTCGGCTTCGACAAGACAGAATAATTGTAGTCATGGAGCAGAAGAAATTTGTGTACAATTTCTCGGACCTCAAGTTGCTGCAGCAGATTTGCGAAGCGAAGGGTGTTATGTGCTGATGATTTGTGCCTATAAACTCAAAAATAAGTGAAAGATATAGGTTACAAAGCCCAGCAATAATTCCAAAAATGATTGGCAAAATACAATAATTTTCGGAGACTGTAGAAATATTCGGCTCACTGAATAAGGGTATAATGGGTTTTTTTCACTCCTATCCAATAGTTAGGAAAACAAATTTTCTAAACGCTGGGCTTTAAAAAAAAATTCTAAATTGATACACCTTTTATTGAACTCTTTCAAGAACGATTTTAATAGAATCTTCTAAACTCATTCACCTAATTCATTCACACGAGTTCCACATATTTTTTTAAAAAAATTTATTTGAACTTGTTACTAAAAAGTTGTCCGCACTTCAACTACCTTCAATTATTCACACATACTAAAAATATAATCTTCAACTTATCCTTCCAAAAAATAAACTGTTATTACTTTTTTTTAAATCCCCTAAATTGGCCCCAAAAAATAAACCCCCAATTACTTTTTTAATTTGTGGGAAGATAACCGTTAGATTATTGATTGATTATATATAATTTGTGACAGTTTATTTTTTAGGGTCAATTTAAAGGATTTAAAAAAATAATAACATTTTGTTTTTTGAGGGCCGGCTAGGGGGTTATTTTTTTTGTGTACATGAATGGTTGCGGTAGTTAGAGTGGGAAGAGGAGGCTGACAACTTTTTGAGGGGTTTAAAATATATTATATATTAATATATTATATTATATATTAATTTATATTCTTATAGTTGTGAACGAGTTCTAAATAATTTTTTTTAAAAAAAATATGCTGAACTTTTTTAGCAAGGAATCTTATATTTAGAAGATTCCATCGAATTCTTGCTTTGAAAAAAGTCAGTAAAAAGTGTAGCATTTTGAAAAAAATAAAAAATTTTAAAGAGGAGCATTTGGAGAATTTGTTTTATAGGAGTTAAAAAGGCAGGTATAATGTGAAAGTAAGGTTAAAGGACAAATGAAATAGGAGGAACCCTTGTAAACTTGTATATCTATTGTCCCAATTTTGGATAAAAGCGTAATTCCAAAAATTACATGGAGAAAGGGGTAATTTCATAAATTATGTTGAGAATTTCAAAAAAATTTCTTTGAGACATAGAAAGGTAGAGAATAATTCTCAAAATTATGTTTAGGGTATAATTGAGGTCAAAAATAAATTTTAAGTATTTATTGAATTTTGGTTAAATAAAGGGTTTTTAGTTAAATACAATTATGAAAAATACCAAAGAGTCTCGAATAATTCTTCAATAATAGGAGAAAATTATTTTAAAATTTATGTAATTTTATGAAAATGTTTTCATGATCAAGAAATGAAGAATTTAGCTAAATGAAAATGTAAGAAAAGTTTATTCTAGGAAAAGGTTTTTACTGAAGATTGTTTGAAGGTCCTTCAAGATTGAGTTAAAGATAAAGAAAAATTAGGGAATTACTCTCTAATAAAAATGAATTCTTAATGATCTTACAATGATCATATGATCAAATAATCCTCAAAATGTATTTGAGAAATGTTAGTTCCTTATTAAAGGAGGTATTATAAACCAGGCCAAAAGTAAATAAAAAGCCTATGGGAGACTTTTCCTTTTATCCAAGACTTCCAAGTGGTGTGATCTAGCTGGAGGTTTTAAAAAAAGAAAAGTTTTTATCAATGTGGTAAATATCATTCATTAAATAATACTATTTTTGAGTAGGTGGATTTCAAACAAATATCCAATTTAGTTAAGAGCTTCATAAAGCTCCCAAGAACTCCCGAACCCCTTCATATTTTCTCAGCACCAACAAGAAAGGGAGGCCGAAATGGAGAGAGGAAGGAGAAGAGAAGAGGAAGAAAATCAAGAGGAAATAGATGAGTTTTATGTCAAATCTTCTATCTCTTATAACTTCTTAGCTCAAAGCTTCTTCCAATCTCTAAATCGCCTTTTGATTTTGTGTTTGTTTAAAGAAAAAAAGAAGAGCTAGGGTTTAAGAGGAGAGAAAAAGTAAGAAAATTCAAGAAATTATACTTTCAATTTTGGTTAGTGTTGATTTTGGCTGTATTCTTGTTATTGATGACGTTGGTGATGATAAGATTGGTTGAGGAAGCATGAAAGGAAAGGGGTAGGTGCTGCCCAATTTTTTTAGGAAACATGGAAAGAATGATTTAAAGTCAAAGTATGAGTAAGGAAGTGATTGGAGATGAACTTATAGCAGTTTATGGAATGAAATGATAAAAAATCTCTCTCTTCCTCCATGCATTATTTCGGTATGAATAGGGCATTAAGGAGGAGATGAAATTTCATTGTTTTTATACTTCTAATGAGTTTAATATGAAAAATTATGTAGGGTACACGTGAGAAATCAAATTTAAAAGTATTAAAGACTAAGATGTAAATTTTGTGAAATAATCTCCTATTACTACTATTTTGATTATTTGAAAGGGGTGAATGTTTCCTTTTATCCATTTGAGTTTAAAAATAGAATCTCTCAAAGAGAACAAGTTCCAATGCAATTAAATGGAATAACTTGTTTATGCTACTTACATGTGAGAAACACTTACATATTCTCAAAGTATAATGTCATCCATGCCTAATGAAAATGTTTAAATGTCCACTATTATGGATTATATACCTCATAAATTTTGTGTAATTATTTCTCTTTTTCCATAAACTCTTAATTATTTCTCTTTTTCCATGTTAAATATATATTATAATGGGTTAGGGAAAAAGAAAAATATTTATTATGGAAAAAAAGAAATAATTAAGGAGAAAATTATGAAATATGAGATTTACAATATGAAACACTTAGAATATTTTCATTAAGCTCATAATCACAACTCCTTCTCACGGAGTTAATTTTGACATCAAAGTTCAAATTAATTAAACTTTGAACTAAACATATTCATACAAATACAAAATAAATAATAACTAAAAGGTTAAAGTAGCCGGGAAAAAAATTTAATCATTTTTAATTTATTTTAAATTCCGTTTTAGTCTCTTAAATTTAAAAAGTATACTTTTGATCTTAACTCCATTAGCATTTTTCAACAGAATATACTTACTTAACAAATTTAAATAATGATTCTTCAATTGAATATTGATAAAATATATTTAAATTTTAATAATTAATATAATACTTTTTTTTTATTTTTAAAATGTAATAACGTTTTATCATCATTTAATTGTAGAATCACTAATAAAATTTACTGAATTATCATTTTTTGTTAAATAAAACTAATGGTATTAAGATGAAATGATTAAAACTATACTTTTTAAATATAAGGAATTAAACTAAAACTTATGTAAACTTAAAAGATTAAATGTATACTTTAGCCTAATAAAATTAACACATAATAATTATTTGATGTTTATTTGGAGTCAATACCTTCACATATCTTCAATAAGCTTGCTCTTTCCCTTTAAGAAATGATTTATGGAAGAAGGGTTGAGATTCGAAAAAATCTCAATAGCAAAATATTAACTCAAACATATAAGGTGGAATGATAAATACTTTTAACCCAATAGTTGCTCATTTTTACACTTATTTTGCTCTCTCGTATTTGCATCTTGTCAACTTGCAGGGAAACGCATAATTCGCTGAAAAATACGCTACTATTGAATAATGGAATCAATGCCCATACATCTCAATATCTTGGCCCATATATATATATATAGATGTTTACAATGGGCCACAATTATTTACTTAAAGGGACCATTCAATGTATAGGTTGATTAATGTGCCGTTTGGTTGGATGGAATTGAGGGTAGGAAGTGGAATCCAAAATTAGTGTGTATAGTATCATGGAACCCATTTCTATGAAACCAAAAAATGCTGAAACTGGGTTCCAACTTCCCCCCATGAGAACTGAGTTCCAGTTCTATGGAATTGGATTTTTGACCCTTTTGCCCCTCTTCCTCCCCCATCTGCTCTTCGATATGGCACGACGCAGATGGGTGATCTCCTTCTTCTTCGGCAATGAAGACGATGGCTAAGGTGACGGAGGACGAGGACGATGGTAGTGATGGAGGTCTTTAGATCTTAGATCATTGGAGGTCTTCGATCTGCAATGGCACGGAGGTGAGTGATGGAGATGGCGATCTCCGATGAGGAAGTGATTTGTGAACGAGTGTTTTTTTTTGTTAAGGGTATTTTAGTATTTTCATTTTAAAATTAATATTTTAATTAAAATTTATATCATACTTCCATAACATACTTTAGAACCTACTTCCCCTTTTATCAAAATCTCTTCCATGCACTAAATGGGGCATAAATTCTATTATTCTAACCTGCCTTTTAGTGTAATCAGTGATGAGATAACCCATATTAGCTTCTCTAACCAAATGAATTGAAAATGTACTGAAATGATGAGTTAGTACTTTATAACGTGACTCATAATATTTAATTTTTTTATTGAAAATGGAGCCTACATTTAGCATAGAATTAAAATTTCTCCATATAGGAAGTTAGTTAGGTTTGGAAAAAAGATCTTGTTTAATAAAAATTTAAAACAAAAGCTACTTTTTTTTCCCTTTTAAAAAAAGAAAAATAAAAACTGGGGTTTGTTCTGAGTCTCATTCCATTTTTAATGCGATGAGCTGAAACCAGGTTTCACTACGCTTCAAATTTGGCGCAGAAATATTATTTGAACCCACTCTGTTATTTGATTTGAAAGTTGCTTATCCATCACCATAAACCTCAAAGAAAGCAGCCGACAATTTGAAGCGCCTTTCTTTCTTGACCTCCTCTTGATTGAGCGTCCTCGATGAAGTCCTGTAGCTAAGAAGTAACTCTCCTCAATTTTAGGATTAACTGTTTTCTTTTAAATTTCTTTGTTTTGTTTCTATTTTCGGTTGCGGGTTTGTCTTTTATGTTTGTTCTGTCGTTGGCTAGCTGCTCGAGCTCAATTTGGATTGTATTTTTATGAGGGAATTGGTTCATAATTCATATTAATTCTGCATTTTGGTAGTGTTGGAATTTGGAATTAGATCCGTGGCTATTTGTAGTGCCTGCTGTAGTGGAGTTTATGGTCTACTGGATGTGTACTTCATTGAGCGAACGGCACTCGTAGCTTAAGAGCGTAAGTTGATGGGATTTAGTTTCGAGTTGCATATCGATAAATCGATAAATTTCTGGATTTGTGCTCGTTATAGAGTCCAGATTCTCTCCAATGGAGACATTGCAGTAAAGAGTGCAATATATCATATGCATTTGTGAATTTGCGACCGAGTTAAAGAGACAAGGATTATGGGTGTAAATGAGTGGTGTGGACTTCACGTATTATATTTTATTGTTCAAACCTTCTTATAATATAAAGGATGAGCTTTGGATTAATGGTAAGATTGCTGCCATGTGACTGGAATGTCACTGCTTCAAATCTAGGAAACAGCCCATCTACTGGCAGGGTAAGCTGCGTGCATTTATCCCTCCACGGAGCTCACCTAGAGGAAGCCTTGTGCATTGGGCTGCCTAAAGAACTCTTTCTTATAATATATGAATAAATGTAAATGATTTAATTTGACTTGGAGTGGCCCATCATCACTCCTTCTTACAATACATGAAGGCATGAATGTAAATGGATCAATCTGATGTAGCCCCATCTCATTTCTCTCCTTATTCCACTCCCTTGATAGAGGAGATCTAAGTTGCTCATCATTAGTGCTCTGATAACTACTTTGGAATTTGGTGTTCACTTGTCAGTTAATTATCATATTTCAGTTTCTCTTATTTTATATATTGTTATTTTTTATGTTTCAATGATTGTTATTTTTTTAACATTCAAAGAAATATTTGTATATAAGCTTATTGCCAAACGTTTTCATTGAATGATGTATTTTTTGTTGTATGATTAGTGGATATTGGTGCTGAAGGAGAAACTGTTCAAAGTTCTGCTGAGCAAATATTAGCAACATGTGAAGACAGATCCATTTCAGAACCTTATGTTGGTATGTTGTTTGATTCTGAAGAGGCTGCCAGAGAATTTTACAGTGGATACGCGAGACAGGAAGGGTTTGTTGTCCGCCTTGATCGCTGCCATCGTTCTGAGACTGATAATAGAATCCTTTCTCGTCGTTTTTCATGCAATAAACAAGGTTTTTATGTGAGACCTAGGAGTGAGACAAGACCAGTTCGGAGACCACGAGTTAGCATAAGAGAAGGCTGTGAGGCTATGATGTTGGTTAAAGTAGACAATCATGGGAAATGGGTTGTTACTAAATTTGTGAAGGAACATTGTCACCCTCTACAAGTCTCTGCGTGTCTTGATAACAAAACTTTGGTGAGTTATATCTTTTACATGTACTTACATTTGAATAATCAGTTCTCGTATTCTCTATCCATCTTGGTGATCGCAACTATTCTCATATTCTCAATCCATCATGGCACTCGCAACTATCTTTAAACTGAATACAGTTCAGTTTCATGCTGTTTTTACATTTTATGGATTATAAATCATAACCAGAAGTATAAAGCCATGTATTCTTGTTGATGTGTTTTTGAGTAGTGGCCTGATGGTTTCTAATCTTGAGCATTTATAAAATCTGTTGATAGTTGCAATTGGATTATGAACTATTCAACATCTGCATTGAAGAAAATTCTGATACTTGTAGTTTTCAATAGTACAGCATTTGACTATTTGTGGCTGAAACGCCTGAAATTCTTAATTTCCTTCTGTCCAAAATTGAGGGGAAGTTGCATCTTTTCTATCAAAAAAGAAGATTAAGTTCAAACTCATCATGATGTTTACAAGACAATAAATAACTTTTTCATGCCCCCTGCTATTTTCTCTCTCTGCTCATGTTGTTTAGGCATTACAGGCTTATTACTTGTTCTGGGAAGGTAAACATTATATGAAACTCGCAATTTCTTCTTTCCAACTTTCACGCAGTGCCAACATAAATGTTCTATTCTACAAGAACGATACAAATTTAATACTCTCTCCAACAATAATCAAGTAGGAAAGAGAGGGAAGGAATTAGAGAACATGACTAGAGTATTTTAGAAAAAAAATATGTTATATTAACTAAATTAACTTTTTTAATCTAATCAAATTAGTTAATTAGGTCCTGCATTAAGAATTAAAGGAGAATGCATCTTCGGATGCATCACTTGGTTTCTTTTCTTGTAATTGATTTTGGGCATTGGATAACGGAAGCTGTTGTACTAATTTCCTTTTTCCAATTTGTTAGTTTTTTTAAGAGCATAACCTAAAAGTCATGTGATGTTAGTCCTGTGGAAAAACAAGATTGATGTAGCTTATCCCAATATTAATATGAACACCCTTTTATCTGGTTGTTGTCTGAGAGAAGAATGAGAATATGAAAGAGGAAGAAATCGTTCATCTTTGCTGCTCATAAAGCTTTTTAGGAAAACTCTCGTTCTTTCACCATGCTTCTGCATGGTTTCAAACTTTGACTTGGTATGGTTCTAATTTCTAACTCACCATTATCATCTTGCACCTAACACGCTTCCCAGAAGTCTTAGAGGTTAAAAGCAAATGAAATACAGGATTTTAGTGAAATTCACATTCATTGCTTAGTGGTTCTCATAGGCAGAGAGCAAATAAGGTACTAGACTGTAGTTTATCAGCTGTTGATGCTGATATTTTCTTTATAGCATCCTGTCTTTATTGCTGGAGTGTAAAATTTTGATCCTTCATTGAGCCGCAAGTGAGGCCAAAAGAAATTTGATTTTATATTTGATACTTATAGTCTAGATTTCATGTAATAAAAAAGATAGTCTAGATTTCATGACTAGTTCAGTTGGAGAACTTTTTTGATTCTGCACTCTACTTTAAAACCAAAAATAAAATAAAAAATAATGCATATTGAAATTCTGATCGTTTAGATCAAACTCTTGAGGCTCAATGCCGGATCATTCAAGTGGATGCTATACAAATATTTCCTTCCCTGCCCAATATGGAATCAGTAGGAATGAATTATTATTTTCATTAGTAATACAACAACTTTTTCCGAATACTTGTTTTAGAACCTCAGAAATACATCATCATCATCATTTGTTTACGATAAAACAATTTTTATCCCACTAGGTTACAATGAGAATGAATATTTGTTTTAGAGCTCAGGAACAGGATGAAGTTATAGCGGACAATTGAATACCGTGTATAATTACTCGAGACTTCCGACAGTCAACTTTTTCGGTGTTTTTACCTTAGTCTACACCTTGCCTATGTGGTCATGTTGCTGAAAAATTCTTGCTCACCCAAAATATTACCTTCAGTCCTTTATGTAATAGCCATTTTGACTTTTGTTGAAGCCAAATACACTACGTAAAATTATTTATTTACGTATAGAATTAATTTATTTATTAGTTTATAAGTAAGACAAATTAGTTTAGTGAAAGATAAGAAATAAAAATACCTTTAAGTAATGTATTTAGTTTACTTAACATTTTTAACAAAGTTAACTAGCTATTATATAAATGACCGGTAGTATTGGGAAACCAACGACCAATGAAATTTGTGGTTTTTGATCTTTTCTTTGTTTGTTTTAAGATTGGTAACTATATGAATTTTTAACAAAAACTTTGTTTGCTAACCTTCCAGGAATCAAAGGATTTTAAGATTCAACTACTCACAAGGGAGCTTCAGCGTCATGATAAGTTATGTCAACTATATCGCCAGCTGTTACTTTCCCTACTGGAGTCTGTCGAGGAGCAAACCAAAGTTTTATCGGGAAAACTCGAACTTGTTGCAAGCAGCCTAAAACAGCTTGAGAATGATGTTGAAAAACCCTTGGACACTCAATAATAGAAGATTCTTTTTCTTCATTGTTTTAAGATTGTGCTTTATGTAAAAGGCTTGAGAATTACACGGGGGCTTGAGTTGCCGTGGTACGGTTACTTTATTCCTTTGAAAGAACAATAATGTGTTCAGTGACTAGTTTTGTCATGAAGTGGAAAAGTAGCAATGAATCAGTTATATCTTATGTGTCTTTTTTCTTTTTGATATTATTCTCCTTTGTGTCTTAAAACTACATAATCAAATTGTTTCAATACTGAAGTAGCTTGCGGAATATTTGTTGTTTCAGATTGTTACCAGGGAACTTGTATTTTTTTCCTTGAAAATTGAGTTCCTTAATGAATGGGCTCAGATAATGGTTGAAGGGGTAACGGTTCAAATTAAAATCAATGTGAGTTTATATGGGTCATAATTAAAATACATAAAAATATTTAGGGGGAATTATTATAAAGTTCCCTGCAAAAGAATTAATATCAGAAAAATTTCAAGAAGTTGTCAATGCAAGCTGCTTGAGTTGTCAATGGGACCTTTCTGATATTAATTCTCTTACATGAGACTTTATACTAATTCCCCCAAATATTTATACAAAATTATGATAAGAGTAATATTTACATAAAGAAGGTAAATACACAAATAAATAGAATATTCATACAAATAATATTCATTGAATCTGGATCTGATACCATATCATAAACAAAATGATTAATAATATTCAATTTAATAAATAAGAATACAAATAAGTTTTTATACAGACAAATCATAGCTTTTATATAGACAAACAAAAAATAAAAGATGTGGATTTATCCAATTAGCTATAAGAGCTATGCCTAAAAAGCTCTACGACTTCTAAACGGAACACTGTTAGGTGGATAAAATGTCTGTCTGGCTAAACTAGATCCAAGTCAGTATAGACAATATTATGGGTATGTTTAAAGGTATGAGAATTCCAAGTTACCCTAACTATCAACCACTACAACAATAACAACAAATGGGATATAATTAAGAAATAATGCAAACCTTGCATTTTTTTGTTTGTATAATCGTATTTATACTCTACTATTTGAGTGGTTCAACAGTAAATGAGATGTGGTTAAATAAGGAAGAAGGCGGAACTCACATTTCTGCTAGTGTAATCATATTTATATTTTACTATTGGAATGATTCATTTTTCTCTGATACTATTATTATCTTATTTCCTTTGATTGCTGATACCATTATTATTTCACTTCCTTTTTTCCTTTTTTAGCCAATATTTTCCATTTCCTTTAATTTTTGATACCATTATTATCCTGTTTCCTCTCATTGCTGATACCATTATTATCCTATTCAAAACTTATATTCAACTTATATTTATTTGTTACGAGTATTTTCCTACTTTCATTTTTTAAAATATTTATAAATCAATTGCTTATCACTTGTCTTGTTTACTTCGATATGCTGTATCCTATATTATTTATGAGGCATTTTTTGTTATGTCTATCTTTAACTATGTTACTAGATAAAAAATAAACTAGAGAAATTAAGTTTCAAATATAAAAGGAAACAACTTAAGAAGAGAAAATGAGGGACTTGTGTCACTCAAGATTTCTTTTTTTTCTTCTTGTTTATTGAAACTACTCTGATACCATGTCAAAAACGAAATGATTAATAACATTCAATATAATAAATAATAGTACAAATAAGCAAATCATAAGTCTAAGAATCTAATTTAATCTAATCATAATATCTTAAATTTATATTTACAAGATATATATAACAAGAGATAGGATATACCATTTATCTCAAATGAAATCATATCAACAATATCAAAAAATATCATTAATAAGAAAATGCACATGTATCAATTTCATTATGTAACAAAGTACTATACAAAGTAAAGTGATTGAATGTGGAATTATGTACAGAATCATGCTAATTTAAAACTCAGGTCAAACCCCAAGACTTTTTATTTGAGGAATTCTTTTGCAATTCAGATTCAACTTTCCTTAAATTTTCTACAATTATTTGAATTTTTTCTGACAGTTCTTGTGTTTGCTCCTCCACGTTGTTCATGAAACGAATTAGTTTCTCTCTGTATGTAGCACATAGCTGATCTTGGTGCTCTAATTCCTTAGTTAGTTCTTCAATTTTCTTGTCTTTATCACCCTGCAAGAAGAAAAATACTTGTTCATCCAAAGAAAAAGGGGGGAAAACAGAAAGAAAAACACTTAAAAGTGATAGAAATAATTGAACCTTCTATCAAATCTAATTATTTGCAAATAAAACTAAAATGATAAGCATCCATCCAAGCAAGATTGAGAAATGTCAAAAGCTACTTCTTGTCATAAAGCCAACTATCCCATACCTTGTTTGATTAGAACATTGGAAAATGAGTTTGCTTTCCTTTGAAGTTAGTCTTTTAGGTTTCCTATAAGAAGTTCTTGCAGGGAAATATGATTCAAATGTTGTTTTCATTCATCCTAAAGGATCCATACATACATACATACATACATAAGACGAGTCTTGCTATTAATGGCTCATAATTACACAATATCTTATCTCTATGATTAAGTCAGAAATTACAATATCAACATAATAATGGGATAAATCTTCTAGATCCTAATATTTCTTATGGCTTATGTTATTCTCTTCTGGGTTTTGGCCAAAAAAAGTTGCAGATTAATATTCTACAAACCTAACAGTTATTATGGCAGGCTAAGGCTATTTTCTTTTTGTCAGACTTGGATGATTTGAAATTTAGAATAATCATTTTCTCCCTTCCTCTCTCCCAACTTCCATTCTCTCTCATTCTCAACCATTTTCTCCCACGTACTTCTCTTTCTCCCTTTAGTTCTCCCTTTCTCTTCCCATCTCCCGTTTTTTTCCCTGTGTTCTACAACACTCCTAATTCATTCAAAGCCTACCAAAACCTGGTTTATATAACTTGCAAGCTTCAGAATAAAATGTTGCATCCTTACAGATTCAGACACTTTTGCTTGACGTAGAACTTTTTATTTGAACACAGCATTCACACTCTTTGGGTGTGGCATAAACTAGGTCTCTGGAAGAGATAGCTGTTGCTGTAATGTAACACAAGTTTAACCGTTAAATCATTAATTACATCATTTTTTGAAAAAAGGGAAAAGTGGATAATGCAAGTTATTATAACACACATCATGTCACCGGTAAGGACAGATATCATTCATTGAACACAAGAATTTACAAATATGATATCCATAAACTGAAACATCTAGTGCTTTGATCCAGAGCTTTTGCATGCTCACGCAAACTAAATGACAAATTCTTTCAATTAGACACAGCAAAAATGAGCTCCTCAAAGAGTTAGCTTTACACGTTATAGCTACACCAAAGAATTGAATTTACTTCTGTTAGGGAAAACTTTGGATGCTAGAACACCATGCAGAGTAGCTACTAGGGATTTCATGAAATGGCACTTTTTATTTAATTAATATGAAGGGGACATGGACCCCAATCTTCCACCAAAAATGAGAAAGAGACTGCCATACCCTCACTTTCATATGGTACTCTACATATTAGTACCTAGTCTACAGTATTAGTATACGGTTATTATTATTGTTTTTTTTTTTGCTGATATACAGTTCTTTAAAATTTAAATCAATAAAAAAGCTCTAGTTAAGAATGTAATACTTAAGCCAGAACAAAATCTCACCGGTGAGATGAACCCATTTGCTGTAACAATCAGAGGATGGTTGTGATCCTTTACAAATCTGGTTACAACCCATTTTCCGGATTTTTCCAACTTCACTAAAATTGTTGCCTTGCAACCTTCTCGTGCACTTGGCCTTGGCTTTTTCTCCCGTCCAATTGTGGCCTTACTATTTGGAGAGAAGCCTTGTTTGTTACATCCAAGTCGACGGGCAAGAGTCCTTCCATCTATTCCTGAACGGCGACGTTGCATGATACGCACCACGAATCCCACCTGTCTAGCATATTCAACATAGTATTTCCTGGCATCTTCTTCAGAATTAAATTCCATGCCCACATATGGTTCTCGAAACTCAATTCCATCTGACATACTTGTACTCACTTCCACAGATCCTTGTTCTCCATCATTTACTTTGTCCTCCACTATCACAAAATCCACAATTCCAGTTATACATATTGAACTAAAATAGTTCAATTCATCATGATAAAAAAAAATTTTTAGCTTCTATTCAACAGACAAATCACCAGTCCACCAAATAAATCAAACTATAATTTCAGAACATATTGATGCATAATACTGATTTCATTAAAATTACAAGAAATAAAGTTTCACATTGTTAATAAAACTAAAAGAGATACCCTGCGCATTACAGGAGTCCCAGAAATGAGTAATAGTAACAAACTACAAGAATAGTGCGGCTTCTTATAGATTAAAAACTTTATAGAAAGTAATAGTAACCAAGATAAAACAACAACATCCCATACACATTAACTCAATGCTGGCTTTTTCTGTAAACCAGAAGAAATATAGAAAGTGAAAGAGGGCAGGATCAGTAGGCTGCAAAATATCTAAAAATGATTATGGGAAATATATATATATTGTCACAATTGTTCAAAAGCATAGTCCTAGAAAAGCTTTAAAAGGCTTGAATCCCATAAAAAGATGTCCAAACTGCATCATTTACACAAGTGGATTAATAGATACTAGGCCCGTCCTATTAATCCCAAGAACCACAGTGTAAGAATAAAAGGAATTCTATCATTTATTGTAGATATTGTAATCCTTTCTGCATGATTATAATGATAGAAAAATCATTGGGATTGGGGTATTGACGAACCAATATGATCGAGGCTAATATTTTGCATATAAATTGCCTTACTGAGTTGAAGACAATCATGCAATTTAGTCATATTTCTCTAAACATGGAATCTAAAGGCAGCAAGGTAACGCTTTATAATCATTTTATTCACTACAGTACACAACCATACACTACTGCTCTCCAAAATCACGCCTTCTATCAAAAATAGTTTCTATAACAGTTAATACATCTAAAATACTGGTTTAATCTGTAGTTTACTTTCTACGCACAAGTCACAACAGTGAGTAGAAGCAGAACAATATTGTCAACTTAGCTTGACCAAGGGCTGGGCATCCCAAACTGTTCAGGTGGTGAAATTAGGACTACACAAGTTTTCTCCATTACTGCTCAAACTGTTGCTAATTCTAATTGTTTAGAGCAGAATGACAGTTTCCTATATCTTGCCTTCTTGTTTTCTTTTAATAGAAGGAAATCAGAATCCACAGGCTCATAAATATGTATCGAAAGCCTTCACTTGCTTTTGCATCAATAAAAGCCAAACCAGACCATGTATATCACACATCATGACCCCGCCATAAAATTTCACAATACGTTCCTCTGCCAATGTTTCTCCTTATAATTATAAACATCTACCTGATCACTCATCATTGAATATGCTAATAGACAATCATTATTCTTTAAATATAAATCTTAACATGAATTTCCAAAAATTTGTCCAATGCGATCAACTTCCCGTATGCACTCAAGCACTTGAATGTTGACAATAGATATGAAGATTCAATTTATTGATCTTTTACACGAAAAAATGAGCAAATTCAAATTCCACTTGCAAAATCTACATCTTTAGAAGGAAATAATTTCAGTTCAGAAAACTCGCCCTTCCTGGGGACCAAGGAAACGGTTAATAAGAGATTGTAAGTTAGAATGACGACACCAAATTGCCCAAAATATCTCAAACACCACAATCTAGGAAATCTTACCCCTAAACTTCAGGTACCCAAAAACACATCATATTCATAATTTCAAAAACACACTAATCAAATTGATCACCCCAATAAATTCTATAATTTCTGACACACACTCGCCAACAAAAAAATTTCTGTCTTTACTCGAACTAGTTTTGACGTAAAAGATGATCCTTCACATCAACTGTCCCATAATAGCAATAAAGAAACAAATTCAAGCAATTCTCTTTACTTTAAGTTGTTACTATACAAGCCCTTTTCTTTGGGGGGGAAAAATAAAATAAAAACACAGCTACAAGGAAGTGAAGGCTTCCCACTAAGCGGGCACGCTGGTAAACAGTACAGATGGAGCAAAACTATGATTGCGCAAGTGGTAGTCTGTATATTTTGAAATAAAAAACCGAACCAATACACCATTACTTACTGTGAATGGAAATGGAAGATCTTTCAGTTTTGCAACGTTCGTCGATATTTTACTGCGAAGCTTCGAAAGAACTCAATAAGTTGAAGAGTGAGATGTTTACTGTGGAATGATAGGAGGGGCAAAAACAAAAACGAAACCAGATGATTTCGCATTCGGGTTGTCTCCAGTTTGTCTACAAAGTAAAACATCGTTTTGATTGGATAAGGTCATAAGGATAACTTTAACGACGTCGTTTTGATTGGGAGATCCTAACCCTTTAATGTTCAAGAAAATCGTGACCGTTTGTGAACATAAAAAACCCCCGAGCTTGCTCAGTTGCTTCTTTACTCCTCCGGGGCTGGAAAAGGATTGTGGTGGTAGGTGAAAGCCTTCTAGGCGCGAAAAGCTCGACGGAGGAAGGTTTTCTGGGTTCAAATTCAACGGCAGAGGAGGAACCAACAATCCTTGACAACGATTGAAGAAGAAAACGAAATATGGACTACGTTCAGATGCTGATCGGCTCGATGTTAGGTTTTAAAGAGTGAGACAATTTAGAGGAAGAACAGAGCGAGTAAGAAAGCATCAATGGTTTGCTAATGTAATGTTTTCCTCCTCAGATATCTTTTGGATTGGTTTCTGCTCTTTTGGAGTTTTGGAATTTACCTTTTATTTATAGTGCAGAATCAATCAAAGAAGGTATTTTTGGTGTTATGTTAGATTATGTGTATATGGACATTCTGGTAGTTTTTCTGGTGTTAGACAAAGTTTTTTATGTTCTTGAATAATGCTTGATCGGTGCGAACAAAGAAGCTTTAGATTGGTGACTGATAAAAGGCACATTTTTAGTCATATTGATGATTGGTGATTATTGTTTTGCATGATGCACATATTATTGCAAACATTGGCTTGGTGGTTGGTTTTACTGGATAATTTTTTGCTTGAGTTGGATAATGCCGAATGATGTTTTATTTTGATTATCTTCTGTACCAGCCAAAAAATTTGGATTTGTTATTATGTTGGATAATGGTAGTGCTTAGATAAATTTATAAATTGCTGAATGAGTTTTTGCCCCCTTTTTGAAGGTGAATATAAATTATTGAAACCATTCAATGTGTGTATATCTTTTTGAAGGGGAATAAAAATTTCATTCAATTACCACAACATTTTAAGCAATATTCAAATTTTAATGCAAAAAAAAAAAAAGAGTAAAAATGGATTTTTGGATGTCAAATAAAATAATACACTTGTAATCATCTTGTGTAGGTTTGATTAGATGGATACAAATCTAACCCCAAGATTGGGTCTTGAATTTGAAAATTTAGAAGAAGCGTGGCAATATTGGGTGAGTTATGGTGGCAAAACCGGATTTGGTGTTAGAAAGCAATATTTCAGCAAGAGTAGGAAGGATGGTGCCATTACTTCATACAGATATGTGTGTTGCAAGGAAGGTGTACGAAGGCCAGATAAAAGAGATTATAAAACAATTCATCCTCGACCAGAGACACGAACCGGATGTAAAGCAAGAATGACAGTGTCACGCATGAACAGGAAATATAGAATTGTTGACTTCGTTGATGAGCACAATCACCCGCTTCATTTTCCAGAAACAGTGCATTTGAAACCATCCCAACGGAAGGAGAATGAGGTTCAGGCATACTAACATGAAAATACTCTAAATTAATGTGCACTGTTTCATAATAGGATATTTCATTTGTCTTATTTTATTTACTTTCTTTACTTTTGGAATAAGAAAATAAAAAGCCTTTAAATCTGATAATTAAATACAATTTTTTAGGGTAGAGAACTAATTTGTACAAAGCATATAATATGTGCTGCATTTTGATGAATGCTGACATTTAACCCACCCCATGATTCACACTGACACACTCCTCTAGATCAGTCATTGAGTGCAACATGCATTACAAGTAACTCATAATTTCATGTTTTTCTTATTCTTTGTATTGGTTTTGTTAATAGCATTTCTAAACTGTCTGAACCCTTAAACCATGAATCAAAGGTTCTTACTGAATGAAATGTGTGGTCATTTACTCTTACTGAGCTCAATGACTAGTCCTATCAACGGTTTTAAAGACTGATCCATGAAGAAGAACAATTTGTAAAGCTTGCACAATGAAAGAGAGCTTTACAAGCGGCATTGCCAAAGCTTTGTGTCTGTCGCTGCGCTTATATGATTGATGGATATGGACTAGGTTAACAGAGTGAGATTGTATACACCTAGGGGTTATTATCTTCATGCTCTAGATTGTTCTGACCAATATCAAGTATGCTGATGTGGAGAGCATCCTGTATCTTGGCATGGAGAATGTGTTCAGATTTGTCTTACCAAAGTGTTCCTTACTTTTGGAAACTTGAGAGTCTTTTACTTGATGGAGCCCGCATCAATGTTTGGACAAATTTTGTGTGCCTATTTAAGTGATGGTTGGCTTCCTAAATCTTTTAACGGCACGTAGTTTAACCTGAAAGGTTGAGCTTGGTCTATTTGGCCTCAAATGGCTACTGAAGTTGAGAGCACTTCAGGCAGCCAAGTGAGATACATCAAGTTTTCAGTGAGAACATCTCTCTTATTAATCACACGTAAAGTGGTTTTTTCTCATATGCTCTGATTGATATAAAATCTTCATTTTGTAGTGAGGCTACGGCTTGTGAAGTTCTACAGGAGAATAGGAAAAGCATTGTTAGCCATATCTTCTACTAATAAACTTCAAGTCAGGGATCATAAAAACTGTTTGAGTGTTAAGGGCATAGACACTAGAAACTACTGATGATTGACCTTGGCACCCTGTTCATGTTGGATTGAATTGGGTAGCAGTGAGGAAGGACGTGTCATGTAGAACTTTGAAGTTTAGTTTTCAATCTGCAAGCTCAGGAATACTGGGTGAGAGACATGTCTTGTTGGCGGTTCATAATATTCTATGAATAAGAAGATAAGTGGCTGTATTGTTTCCATTAGGGGATGTGAAGGGTCTCATTTATGGATTCTGTTAACTTAGCATGCATGTTCGGACATCCGTTGGGATCTGTCAGACTTACTAAAAATTTTTATGATTCCTGACTTGAAGTTTACTATAATTAGGACTGACATTGTAATGCATTTTGATAGCAATATGAAACATCACTGCACTCTTAGGTTAATACAAAATACCTCTCCTAATGAACAGAAGGAGCCACACAGTACATCAAGTTCACATACGGCCAACACTTGAACAAGAGACACTAAAACAGAATGATAGAATGATGAAGAAAGATGATCTTCGTCCATCCCCAGCCTGTCATTTGAGAAGCCACTGCTCTCCTCACCACACTCAGATTACCCAAAAAAAAAAGGAAAGGAAAGGAAAGTTGCTCCCCCCTCTCAGAGAAACCAAAGACTACTAAAGTACCCAAAAGTAACTCCCGCAGTCCCCAACATGATCCCTACACAGTCTCTGCCTCAGCCACCCTATAGCAGCAGCCTTGTTCTCTATTTCTTTCTCCAAAACATTAGTATGCTGTATGCTGT
>QFDD01001427.1:0-22988 GCA_006871305.1 Vachellia collinsii
TCTAATAAATAAGAAGTTAATTCATATCCTATAAAGTCATGCATTTCTTTTAATCTTGAAATATGGATGTAGTGAGCCATTAAAATTTTAAAACTTTACTCCTTTCTCTTGCTTTTTTTTTTTTTTGAAAAACCATATTAGAGATACATATACTTTTATCAAATTTTTAATTTGATACATACATATTTTTTCTCTTAATTAAATCTTTAATTTTACTTTGTTAACTCTTTTACATGGGGTCACATTGCCAGTAATTAAAGTTATTAGAGTTAATTGTATTATAAGAGATTTAATTTAGAGAAAAATACAAATAGATATCAAATTAAAAATTTAAAAAAATATATATTAGTTCCCTTAACATGGTTTTCTCTCTCTCTCTCTCTCTCTCTCTCTCTTTCCCTTTTTGGGCGTAACTCTTGAAACGCTGAAAGGCCAACTCTCTTAAAAATTATTTTTTTTAATACAAATATCTTGTTCAATAATTTCCCCATTTCATGCCCACGTTCTAAGGCTCAAAACACAAATCCATGCATTTCAACTTTTTGCAGCGCACATGTCACCTCTATAAGTCACTGTCAATAAAAATTGATTCATTCATAATCCGTTTGGTTCACAGAATTCATAGTAATGCAATGGAATGTAATGGATAGGAATGTAATAATGATTACATAGTATTTATTTGCTATGTTATCAAGAAATGATGAAATAGAATTTATATTTTATTTATAAAAAATAAAAAAAATGTGAAATAAACTTTTTAACTTTATCAAGACTAAAAATGAATGATATAAATGTATAAATACTTATTTATAAAAATATTCAAGTACCCATATGTTAATTTATACAAGCTGTAATCCGGATTACATAGCTAAAACTATGTAATGAGGATTATTTGATTTGATGTAATCCGTTGTAATCAAGATTACATTCGATTGCATTACCATACCAACCGAACAATGTAATCAATAGAATGCATCAGGATTATATGTAATTCTCTTTCATATAATTGAATTAAACGGGTTATTAGTAATAAATTAACTCAATTTATAAAATTATGGTTCAAATCCTACTTCTAAAATGAAAACTTTATTAGTTGGCCATTTATAACTATTTTTATAAGCATTTTTAAATATAGAGGCATGTCACGAGACCCTAGGGTCTAAGTTACCTAGATTTTTTTTGTTTTTTTGGGTAATACTCACCTAGATTGTTAACACTCAAAGAAAAGGGCCGAAGTGGGTAGCAGCAGAATACTAGAATCCACGAACAGAATCAAAAAATTGCCCGACCCCACCCCATGCCTCCCACGCGCATCATTTCCAAGCCTCTAGATTTTTCCGGTCCCACCTTATCAACGGTCCACTATCCAACACGCAATCTCATTGCTCATGAAAAACAAGCGGTCCACGTCCTGCCACGTGTCCAACTCCCGCTATTATTACCTCCACGATCCAACGGACTCAGTACCTCCCACCTACTTCCTTGCTCTCTGCAACACCGTCCACTCTCTTTCCCCGTTGCATCCTCCTAATTCGCCGCCACCCACGAAATCTCCGTTTTGCCCTTGGTCTTTTACCCATATCCCTTCGTTATCCTCTCACTCTTCGCTCTCCCACCTTCTTGTCGACGACGATCGGAGTACAGTGCGATCCGGATCGGCCGCGATTAGGATCCGATGGCGGATTCGGATAACGAGTCGGGTGGGATGAACGGCGGCAACGCGAGCGGCGATTTATCGACGAAGGAGCAGGATAGGTTCTTGCCGATAGCGAACGTTAGTAGGATCATGAAGAAGGCGTTGCCGGCGAACGCGAAGATCTCGAAGGACGCGAAGGAGACGGTGCAGGAGTGCGTATCGGAGTTCATAAGCTTCGTCACGGGGGAGGCATCGGACAAGTGCCAGAGAGAGAAGAGGAAGACGATTAACGGCGACGATTTGCTATGGGCCATGACAACTTTGGGTTTCGAGGATTATGTGGAACCCCTGAAGATTTACCTACAGAAGTATCGGGAGATGGAAGGGGAGAAGACTTCCCTTGGGAAACACGGCGAGAAGGACGGTGGCTCCGGCGGAAGTGGGGTTGGTGGGTTTAATGGCGCAGAGGGTATGTACGGGGGGATGACGATAGGGCATCATCAGGGACAGATGTACGGTTCTGGTGGGTTTAACCAAGGCAACGGTGGTGGTGGAGGCTCAAATATGAGATCCAGGTAGCTTTACCCATAGTTTTCCCGATCGCACCAATGAACCTTTTCGGTCGATGAAGAATTCAAGGTAGAGTCAAATTAATTTGTGAGGAACTATTTGTGCTATCTTAATATGTTATGATTAACATGTATTTTTCTAGTAAATTATCTAAAGGCTGGGATGGCTGTGAAGTGGTTCTGAGGAAGACAGAATGAGGGATAGGGTTCAGAGGACTGATTTTGCAGCATTTATAGCGTAATATGGGAAATGAGATAGAGATTATAGGATCATGGTACAATTGTAACCTTATGATATAAAATGTTGGTTGTATTAAAGAGAGGGAGAGCAGACATTAACATGTGCTTCATTCCCTTTAATTTCTCTTTTAGAGGTTCAGTGAAATGGATTAAAGTTTGCCGGTATTGTGCATGTTTGTTTGTTAATGGTTCCTCCTTCTTTAATGGCTTGTAATCATCAGGTGAGGCTTGTAATCAACCATTTCAGGAAAGAAGGTTCATGATGCTTCTTGGGTTAGCCATTTGGCAGAGAAGGGTAATTGTTGTTGAGCTGTTCTATCTGTCATCTTTCCAATAGTAGTACTTGCTATGTCTGATAAGTCTCCCTGTACTTTTTTTTGTCACTAGTAGACACTTCCAATTTCAGTGATTCATAATGCTATTATTGGAACTGAAACAGTGGAATTTAACAGATGACTGCCAACACTTATAGGTTCCATTACAAGCCATTATTACTCTGACTATTTAAATTAAAATTCCAAAAAATGTTAAACTTTTCTCTTCCCAAATTTTAACCCTTGTCTGTTCTTATTTGCTCTCCTACTAAGCTAGCCACCACCCTTGTCTGTTCTTATTTGCTCTCCTACTAAGCTAGCCACCTACTCTCTTGTATTTCTATAGTGGGCTTCTCCGCATTTTTCTCTTATTTTGGGTTCTTCCACGTGAGTATGTTTTTTTTTTTTCTAGACACCTGTATCCTTTGTAAGAAGGCGGTATTACATATGAGTATATATCTCTCAATGTGAATTTGACCATTAGTTTATCATGTTAACAAGAACTAGCCTTTTCTGCAAAATCTTACTATCACTAGATAATGTCTGAGCGTTGATTATTGTTATGTCTGCATGTGGTCCTAGAATTTCCGTGCGTGTCTATTATGAATCTCCAGGGTTGATCGTTGATGTACAAGAGAGCTGCATTGTCACTGCTTATTGAGATGAAATCCTGCCCAGGTATGGACGTAAGAAGAAGGATCATGACAAAATATGTGCATGGACCACTCTGGGTGGTCTTATTTGCGTCTTGTTTTTGGAGTTTTGGTCAAGCTCGCGTGATCAAAACTTCAGAAAACATGATCATTTGATCTGAGGTGTTCAGGTTTCATTTGCATAAAAGCTCAGGCAACTTACCGATTAGTAGAAGAGGATTTTAAGAAGATGCTTTTCATTTGGGGAAATGGGAGAGAGGGAGATAAGCAACAAACAATCTCACTCAAATATTGTTTAAACATTTGTACTTATATATCGGGGCAATAAACTAGTGAAACAGTAGTTTAAGGATTTGTGGGTTAGATCGCAATCAATCCAAAATTAGACTGACTATATTAAAATAATAGAATTTTTGTAAATTATATTTTATTTTATAAAAAATAATAGGCAAAATTTAGAATATTATTTTATTTTACATATATTATAAATTTTAAAGTTTAATCAAATATTAATAATAAAAACAATTGAGATGAAATGAATTAATTTTATCTCATTTTTTTGTGAGTAAATTTGTTTAAATAAAAAATAGAAAATTAAATATTAGTTTTATTACCATTTTTTTTAAATTAATGAAACCTCATCTTTCTATTCTGGTTTTATTTTTAGTTGTTTCAAGCTTTTAAATTTCTTTTAAGAAAAACAGGTTGATTTATCCAACCCATTAGGTTTAACTGAGGTTGGACACGTTAACATTAGGTCGACCTAATTCCTAGTTCAAATGGTAAACTAGATTGATTTGTCGGTTTTTTTCATGTACCAATTGGTCCAATCCGGATTTTGTACTTTGTATTATACATAGTTTATATTTGGGAACGGAGAAAGTAAATAGCATACAAAATTTTTTTATTCCTATAGACATACGTATCTTCTTCGGGGTGGGGAGCTCACTGTCATGGATGACTCATTGGAGTCCCACATCAGATAGGTGTGAAGGGGTCTTAGGCTATATAAGCAGGGCGTTGCACACCCTGTATAACTGGTTTTGTGGGGAGAGGGTAATGGCCTCATGACAAAGTGGTATCAGAGCCGACCTGCTCTGACTCCGATGTCCCGCCAAGCGCCCCTTAGGGTGTGGGGTATGCAGGGGGCCCCACTGTGATGAGGGCGTCACAGGATTAGGTGGGAGAGGATATCATGGGTGACTCCTTGGAGTCCCACATCGGATAGGTGTGGAGGGGTCCTAGGGTATATAAGCGAGGCGCTGCACATTCTGTATAACCGGTTTTACGGAGAGAGGGTAATGGCCCCGTGACATCACACTAGGATACCCCTGTTCCGCTTCAAGTCCCAAAATTATATCGGTACGTCATTTCTATCAGGCTTCTTGTCCTATTTCAATCCTTTTTGGATTAGGCACATGTTGAATACCCTAGGTTTTTTTTTATTAAAGTCAATTTTCTTTAATGTATGTATGGACACTAAATAGAAAGATATTTTTCAAATTCAAATTTTAATTTATCATATTTTGATATGCTAATACATTTGATTAGACTTAACCCCAGTTGGTAACAGTAGTAACTTATTTTATTTAGACTTCACAAAATTTAGTTTAGATGGATAATGGAAGTCATTTTGTTTAAATAAAAGTAAGGATAAAATTATAGTTAGCTTATTCAATGGAGATTGTGTACCTGGAAGTTTTCGATGCGATAGTTATGTTTTGAAAATATAAAAAATGGGACAATTTTAGTATATAAATTTAAAAAATGGTACAATATCACTCTCCTGTATTCAAGCAATCTGCCCATAACAAAACCTGACATTTCTCAAATTTGAGGGTAACTAAGGAACGACCAAAATAATAATATTAAATAGAATAAATCTTATAATATGTCATGATCAGATTGTAGTCTAATCACAATTTATCTAATTAATCGTGATTAGCCCATAGTTTTAACTATAAATTTATCAACCAGTAGTATAAAATCGTAGTTCATTCTTTGCCAAAATACACTTCAAAAATTTAATTTTAAAAAATTATCATTGAATCACCAAATAATTAGAGTATTTGGATTGACTTTTGGATGATAGATTCTCAAGAAAAAGTGATAAAAATGATATTGGAGAATGAATTTTGGGTAGAATAAATTTTATTAAAAAGGTGATTTTAAAAAAATAAAAGTGTTTAGATAGTTGTTATTAAAATCATTTTTTTATGAAAAATTATCAAAAATATTATAAATTCAAAGACGAGGTGAGGAAAAGAGGAGGGTAAAATAGGTTGGATACATTAGTAAACAACCAATAGACTACCCCCAAAACAAAGTTGAGAATTTGGACCGACCTATGAACTTTTGGCCCGTTTAATAAAAAAACTATTTTTTATTTTTTCAATTTAAAGTAGTAAAATTTTTAATTTAAAACATAAATAATATCAAAGTTAAATTAAAAAATAAAGTTAAGATAACAATATATTATGAATGAAAATTTTAACAATTTGACATGAAGACTATTTTCAATAGTAATTATATAATTTATAATTACAAGTAAGAGAATGTCTAAATGTTATTAAAGTAAAATATAAAATGATAGAATATAATTTTATATTCATTCTCCAATTTTGCGGCATGACACCTAAGCTTGTTGTTTACAAACTAGTGAGTGGGTCATGGGCTGACCCATGGGTCACGAGCATGCTTAACATATTTTTATTTTTTTCAAATAGATCAAGTTACAATAACATATTTTTAATTTAGTCTTTAAAAAGTAGCTTATATGTGAAAAACAACATAACAAGTTTTGATATTGAAATTGGAAAGTATAAGGATTTGAGAAGTGAAAATGTGTGTGTGTGTGTGTCTTTATATAGGACATATAATAATTATAAATAAGTTTGCTTGAAATGATTTCTTCTAAAATTTCAATAAAAAGAGAGTTGTTATAATATTATCTATTAGATAAGTTGTAAGAAAATTTATATTTCAACAATATGTTTTTTCTTCACATTTTAGATTTGTATAGGGTATATGATTGATAAGAAAACAAATTTAAAAATAAATGTTTGATATAAAAGGATTTGTTTCTAAAATTTAGAAACAAATATAAGAAGAACAAATAATATCTGAAACAAAAATAAAAAAATAAAATTGGTAGGACTAAATGGGTTGGCTCTTTTAGACCTGTCTTCTTTTTTGACACTAAATCATAAACCCGACTCTAAATTTAAACAGGTTTAATAGGGTCGGCTCAATAGATTTAACCTGTTTTTCTAGCAGTACTTAAAAGGTTGTCTGTGGGAGATTTTTCCAAAAAACCAAAACTATAGTTTTGAATACTCAAACCATGGTTGAGCCTATAAGTGCTTTTACCAAAAATGTACTATCTGGCAATTTTTTACCCAGTCCAAAGTTTGGATTGGCAAAAGTGCTTTTCACATTAAACATCAGCTAATGAATGTGTTTGGTTGGAAAAAATGATGAAGAGATTGGTTGCTAATTTATATCTTTTTCCTCACTCCTCGTCTCCTCCTCTACCCTCCAAAATTAGAATTTATTTTTTTTGGAAGGAAGAGAAAATTATTCTTTTAATTTGACTAAATTACCCATGTCATTTTTTAAATATTCCATCGATACCCTCATGAGTTTAAACCCTTTCCCCCTTCCTTCTACAGTCTCCTCTCACAACCGACCTGTTTTCTCTTCCTTTGCTTCCATTTCCTCCTCTTCGATTCGTCTGGTTACGTTGTTTGTTGAAACCATTATCAGATGTGGCGAATTACGTAGTTTCACAGTTGCACAGCTCCAACGCAAGAGACACATGGCCACCCATCAGAAAACTACCAAACTCTAATATATCTTATGAGGTCGGATTAGAAGGTATCAGGCAGCAATTACCCTTGTGGTTGTTTGGAATAGGTTCGTTGGAATAAAGGGCATTATTCATATTAGGCCTATGACAACCCTGCAATTTCATAATTCCAGAATGCATGAAAGCTTCTCCATGGGCAGCATCAAATTTTGAAGCGGAGCTATGGCCTCGTTTCAACTCATGAAGCTGTCCCTGGTGGACACTATTAGCAGCTTTCACATTGTCCTGTGATTCTTCTTTATTATTACCTCTTGGAGCTTGGGTAGTTCTTTCAGATGAGAGATCTGCTACTTTTCATCTCAGAATCACTATACTCTTCTTTGTACGTTTCCTTAGTTTGTATTTCCCTACGCAACCGTGTTGGGTGGCTGCTCAAGATTGGTTCATACATTCTTAGAACAAATTTATTACACATATTTGTTTATTGGTACATATCAATACATAATTTTTTTCCCTATAATCTAGTATTGCATAATCATTATTCTTGTATAATGTATATAGTTTACTTATTTGAGAGTATTATATGGCCGAATTGCCAGTTGATTTTATTGCTTAACCCTTGGTTATAGATTAATGTTAACTTATTTATATTATTTTGGTTGAAAATTAACTTATTTAAATTTAAATTGTGTCATAAATTTTATAAGTATTGCCTTTTTTTTAAAAAAAAACATGTTGATAGTATTTTAATGGATAAATCTTATATCAAGTTGTTATTGTCTATTGTGCCTAAGCTTTTTAAATCACACATAAACATGTGCTCTTAATTTTCATATTGATTTACAATTAAACAATAATATTTAAAATAATAAGGGTATAATTGTTAACTTAAACTTTGTTCTCCTTTCTAAATCAAATAAGAATTATTAAAATATCTTCTTCACCTTAACCACCCTTTGAACTAAACAAAACTTGTAACCTTTCCCTGTAACCTCACATATCTTTGATTAATCTAACCTCCCCTCCCTTAGGTTGAACCAAACAAGGTCTTAGGCTTGAGACTAATTTCTTTTGAAGCCTAGAGCATAATAGCATGAAGGTTTTCACTTCTAAAAATAAGTATGCGTTCCGGAATTCAAACATGTATTTCCTTTTTTACGGTGATGAAACTGTTTACCACCTCAAATTCATCTTGCTTATTGATTTATGTGTCGTTCATTTTTTTTTTCTTAGCCATCATAATCAATGTGATTCTTTCATTTCACACTCTTCATCTTGCCACATTATATATTCATTGATGTCACATTCACATTTTTTTTAATTATGAAAAGAAAGCGGCACAAACGAAAATACCCTCATTGACTCAGCCCTTATTCTGACATATTTACGAGGTTGATAATATTTATGGCAACATTGTGATGATATTTTCTTTCAAATTAATTGATAGTTAATTAATATTACTTTCGATTCTTAATACAAAAGTCAATTAACTTATTTTGGGATATTAAAAAAGTTAAATATATTATTTAATGCCCTGTTTGATACACAAAAACAATTTTGATGGAAGTGAAAGTGGAAAAGGAAGTAAAAGTGAGTTCTAAAGTGTGTTACTTTAACATGTCTATGAAAATGAGATATAACTTTTAAATAATATGTATTTTTTTCCATAAAAGACCAATTTACCCTTGTTTTTAAAAAAGGAAACGACTTATCCCTTAAAGCAACTAGAGAACACTGTTGAAGCTACCGACTTGTCCCTCTGCTCCTCTGTAGAATTTGAAGAATGGCAACACATGAATGTTCACATGAGCTCTAGCTTCTCGTGATTCACTTGGGTACATCTTGTGAAGAAACTTCACATTTAGGTACATCTCAACATTTTGACCGATCTGAAGCAAACAAGGAAATTTGAGAATATAGATGCTTTCAACAATTTGGAGTTTTTTTCATCAACATTTACATACATACTTTGAGGATGGTGTAGATTTGAACAATTTGAAGAAGAATCAAAACAATTGATTGCTCCAGTGATGGCGTAGATATGTATAATAGTGCATCTTTTCCATTCATGTCACCTAATCGAAGTAGAATCCAACATGAAAAGGCAGCATATCGGAGAAGAATTGCTATTCACCATCAGCTCGTGGCTCGGGGAAGGGGCCATCGTCGATCGTCACCTCGTCGCCCGCAGTCGCCTTGTCATTCACCATTGTCACTAGCTTCTGGAAGAAGAGGGAGGGGCAAAAATGTCAGGGACCCACTTCCATGGAATTGGAACTGGTTTCCCATGGGTGAGACTTGGAACTTTGTTCCATCAATTTTGATGGAACTAAGAGTTCTATGAAAATGGGTTCACTGATGACAAACATTCACATTTTGGGTTTCATTTCCAATTCCATTTCTCACCCTCTTAATTCCATCATACCAAACAGAGCATAAAAGTATTTATATTGATTATATTTCTTTAAATTACATTGTTTAATTTATAAATTAATATATAATCTAATTATGCATATAAACACTTTTAAATAATGTAACAAAGTTAACATACTTTTATATTAAAAAGCGGATGTATTTATCCAAGCAACCTCACATCCCAAAAATTATAAGAAAAAATGTAAATCTTTTTTAAAAAATTTAGGAAACTAAATGATCAAATTCATTATTAAATTTGACATGACTATCAGTAAATCTGGAAAAGCTGCGATCAAATTGCCCAAAACGGAATTTAATATCAATTTTCCTTCAAATTTTTTGATATAATTATTCGACAGCCATTTGGTTTGAGTAATGTTTTAAGAAAAATTGAATCTCCTTACTCTACCCAATACCATTAATAAGGTTAAATTCTTTTAGCTATGTTCAATCGACCTCAAGCAAAAGGTGGACTTGTTTTATATATATATAAATCACAAAAGGTGGACTTTTTATTATTGATTATATGTTATTTTTTGCAGTATTATTTTTTAAATAAATAATTGATAGGTTACAGAAGGAGATGCCCACTTCCTTTCTTAAATTGGTCTCATACTTTATCGGGTTAATCACAAACTGGGCCTCTCTTTTAATATTATTTACACTTTTTAAGTCCATGGTATGTGTTTTATATTTTTAATTTGTCAATTCATGAAAAATATGACACCGAAGGCTCAAGGTTATGTATTTTATTACTGGATTCATCCTATTGTTAATAATTACTTATTTTAATAAATTTATCGTTATGATTTTCATTATTATTTATGATAAAACTAAAAGAATTATATATAATTTTTATTATTCTTTCAATGAGTTGAATTTGTATAACTTCTTGACAAAGTATTATTTTAATTTTTATATTATGTTTACACACAATATTCCAAAAGGAAATTGATTCCCCTTGTAAATAAGCAAACTCATGTTTAGGCTAGGTTAAAAGTTGGATAGAATATATATACAAGTTACTTTATTCAGTAATATTTATAAGATCACATCTGTTAGTCTTTAATTGAATGAAATACTTATAATTTATTTTCAAAAATGTTATTCTCTTTCATCTTATGTAATGGCTTAATTTAATTGAGGTTTGAGGGTGATTTTTGAAATATAAAAATTCTTGGAATCTAACTAATATTTTTAATTAATCATGTGAAAGTAATTATTAATAGATCTTATAGAAATGACTGAAAAGATATAAGTTATCTTTCTAACAAGGGATTAATTATATATATATATATTGTGTGTGTGTCTATGCATGCATGCACACAAAAATCATTGTATGCACAAAAAATTGTATAATTCTCACTAATTGTAATTATATGTGGGTTTTTTTATGAGGTTTGGATACTAGTTGCAGTATTGTACTATCTTTGATTCCTAATATAAGATGTAGTAAACTTTTTTGAGGGGATTAAAGAAGTTAAATATGTTATTTTAAAGCATTTATAATAATCAATTTTTTCCAAACTAATTTCTCTGATTTGTAAACTCATGTATAATAAAAGTATAAAATCATATACGATTTTTATAGATAAATATACGATTCTTTAATTAATATTCTCCTGTTATATTAGTGGAGAATTATGTATTTATTATAAGTTTAATAAGAAATAAACAATACAATGTTTTTCTTAATTAGAAGGGCTTGCCTGAGTTTATAAGCAGGATTAGACCAGTAACCTACCACTGACATGATAGTAGGTGACAAAGTTATTATCACTTGTCACACATATAATATTAAAAATAAGACATGTAGCTACTCTAAAAATTTGTGAAGAGAATAAATAGAAGTTGATATGATTTTGTTCTTTTAAGTTTATCTCTTGAGTTTGATTCTAATTGGATCCGACAATATTCAAATCTAATATAGTTATATGTCTGAAGTTTGATCTCAATAGGATTTGATAATATTAATGAAAAATTATTAACAGAGTTTTGCTACGTCGTCACCATTTTCCATTGGATCATACAGAATATGATGTTCAAAATAAATTGTATCATTCACGCATCATGAGCATAACTCATATATTATTCAAACTCTATAAAAAAACTTAAATAACAAGGTATAGAATAAATCACACTGCTTACGAATTATAAATAAATATACTTGTACTCCTGCATAGACGAATGTAATTAATTATCATATGAAACCTTAAGTGAATAAATAATTGTAACAAATATGATCATTGAAGAGTGAGGCATAATAGTGAAGAGGTACAACTTGTGGTTGGTTTCAAGGGAACAGCGTATAAAGGAAGGGATAAGATCGTCGTTACAGTCGAGAACACCGTCAACTGTTTATTTTTATATTCGATTATGATTTTATTATAATTATATATGCTAATATTTTATGTTTTCTTTTTTTTTGATCAACTAATATTTTATGTTTTCATTGTTTGTTTATTTGGATGATCTTTGATTAAATTAATTTAAAAAATAAAATAAAATAATAATGGCCTTATTCGAAATGCGAGGAACAAATGTCCTACGTTGGTTCAAAGTGGTTTTGTCTTCTTATTTTGTGCGTTGGCATCTTGTGTATGGTACAATCCTACCTTTGTGTTCATCACTAGATTGGTCAGCAAACTTTGTGAGAGAGATGGTTTAATCATTCACATTTGTCATTCAATGTTTATTTTGGATTTTTTCTTCTAAGATTACAGAACAGATCATTTTTCAAACATATCAATATCCCAAAATTGATTTGAATCGCTAATTACAGACACCTCAAGAATGGATGACTAAGAGATTTAACATTGTTTCTACATCTAAGAAGAGATCGAACCCCCAATTTTACTTAAGGGAGGATAAGTCTTTACTACTCGTAAGAGATTCGTTATTATCTATGTATCCAACCTCGTCGATGTCACACTGTAGATTAATGGTTATTGCTGTTCCAATAAGGGATGGATTTCAATTTTAAAGCAGTTTAGAAATACCCTTAACTATATAAAAACATGATATTTTTTGACAAAAAAAAAGATATTTTTATTATTAATATGACAGTATTGATATTTAAACAATAAATTCTAAATTGTAAATCAATACCATGATTTACTCTCAAATATACCTCCTCCCCCGTACAAGCCACGTTTAAAAGGATCTTTGGTTTATAGTATAAATCATTTTGAAAGTAATTGATACTTATTTGTCAATTATGTTTTTATAATGAATGCTTTAATGACCCCCTGTGATTTTTACCTTTCTCTCTCCTTTGAATCCTTATTGATAAGGGGTAAAAGTGAAAAAAATTTCAATGTAAGACAAATATAATAAGTTAACAGTTTTTTCTTGATCATAGTTAGATGGTTGAAAATTGAAAATAACTTGTATTTTAGAAAGAATGGGTAAGTTATTTTTAACTAATTTAAACATTTCAATAAAAACAATTTAAAATATTAAATTTGTTATAAATTTCAAGTTATTTTTAATATTGCTACTCTTGTTAATTCCATTAAACTCAACATCAAAGTATTAATTTATGCTCTCTCACTACTCTTATTAAAAGAGGCATGATATTATTTAAAACTATCAAATCTCTTGTAAAAAACTTTTTTTTGATACATAAGAACACTTTTTAAAGATGCCCCATATATGAGATGAAAAAGGGGTATATCATTTCTGTGAATTTGTCAAAAGGATCAAGTTGAGAGGTGAGAAGAGGCTACTTGTAATTAGAGAGATAATCACTTATTTGATAATATTTTCAATTAAAAAATTGCTGCCACATCATCTCTTGACAGTGCCATGTTCTGCCTCTGATGCACACAACAGGAAATTAATGGGAAAAAAGTAATCTGATATCACAAAGCAATGAAATGAAGTACAGTTGAGCATTAACATATTCTTTAATCAAATATATAATTTAATTTATTCCTTTCTTGTTGCTATAGGTTGCTAATTTTATATTCACCAATTGCACATAATGTCATACTCAACTTGCACTTACTTTGTCTTATATATACCAAAAGAAAAAGAAAAGGTTGCACCACCATCAAGTTTGGGGAAATTACAGTGAATGGCCCACGTTTTAATAAGGCCTGGCTAGAAGTTTTTAAATAATTGTAATCATTTCAATAACAAGAATAATATAAGATGATAATAAAGGTTGATCCAATTAGTAAGAAATTGACTTATAAATCACAAAATTGTGAGTTTAAATCCTACTACCAATGTAAGAATTTTGTTGATAAACTATATGTAAATACCCATGTAAGTGTTATTTAAACCTAGAAGCATACCCTAACTCTATTGAGTCTTGGGATTAAGCTTACCTAAAATGTTGTTGTATAAAGAAAAAATACTTTCAAAACTTCTTTCATAGAACTTAACCTTATAAAACTTTGAAATAACTGTAGTCCTCAAGAATAATTGTATTTTAAGAAATTACTTGACTTTATTTTTTTAAAAAAAATCTAATATTTAGATTTTTTTTGCCAACATAATATTTAGATATTGATATTTAAATTGATTAAATGATAAATCTTATATAAACAAATGAGAAAATTGGTGAAAAGTCTTTATTTAAAAATTTTGACTAAAAAGATTTGAATTAAAATAAGAATACTCGATATTTCAATTTAGATTGTACTCGATAATAAAACCTTTAAATATGGATTTTTCACCTATCTCTTATGAATGGATTATTATTTTGTTTCTATTTTACTTAAAAAAAACAAACCTAGAAGAAACTAAGTTATTTAACCTAGGTAAACTAAATCACCAACTAAAAAACAAGGTATAAGAAGACAAACTCGACATGATGTCCCTTCCAATTAACAACTCATGCTTCCCTGTGTGGGCTGTAACCACAATGTCACTTGTTTCTGAATAAGTTCCTTTTTAATCTTCACCCTTTTGCCTTTTCAATTTTATATTAATATCTTCCATTTTATTTAATGCAACTGATCAATCAATTCAACCCATGAAGAAGAACAAGTTTATTTAGCTGGTGTAATCATTCAATATTGTGGGGCGATTTTTCCTTTTCCTTGTACAAAACAGAAACCAACCATGCGTTTATCAAGCCAGCATCAAAGAAAGAATCAAGAAAAAGTTTTCCCAGCAAATTAGACAGTGTTTGGCTGTTCCGTATATCAAGGGAACATTCTCTCCCAAACAGAGTCACAATTACTAGTCCACCCAGAATCTTCCGGACTCATTGGAGAATATAACTCAGAACATCGTTCAGTTACTTTCCGCAAGAGAGAAAAAAGGGAGAATTTATACGTCAAACACAAAGCAGAGAGGGAAAAAAAAAGTGGAAAGGAAGAAAATTCTACAGCAACAAACAATGCCACTGCGCAGCTTTCATCGATTTCTTGGAAAGGTTTGTGTTTTATTTATTTGCAGACATGGGTATGACAGAAGAAGCCAGACTATATGTCAAGTTTCTGATTTTTTGTTTTCCCTTCTCTCTGTTCTCACTTCTCACACTTCTTTACATGAACATGACAATCTACCTAGCTTCTTGTGCTGGAAAATTTTCATGCTTTTTGGATTCTGAGGGTGATTTATAAAGTGGTTGGATTAAAATCTGGGTTTTCCCTCATTTTCTTCTAATCTTCAGTAATGGGTAGTCACAGTAGAGAACTTAGAGATGGTGAAGGTACTTCTGGAGTTAAGGAACTTGACGACAGGTTTGAACGAGAACTGAGCAATGGGTTTTCAGATCTAATGGTTCAGAATTCTCGAAGTGGTGCTATGACATCTGAGCCGTTCCCTGCTGCCATGGTCACCCCACAGGTCAGATGAATTTTTCTTTAAATTAAAGAAAATTATGGTTCTTCTCTGTTCTGTATTACTTGGTTGTTCTCTTGTGTCCTAGAAGAATGACTAAGAATTCAATTGAAGCAAGCTCTGAAACAGACTTTTGTTGTACTCTGTTTGAACTTTGAGTTATGACAAGCAACTGATTCTTCCCATGAAAGTGGGACAGTGTTTAAAATTTCTAAGTATTTCTCTCTAGACTGCTTTTGACCTTTTTGGGATTTCTTTTATATGGCTGTTACAATTATTTTGGGACTTTATCTGACTTCAAGAGTACACTAATTTCTCTGGAATTTCTGAGACCGTCTTTCTTGATCACTAATCATAATGTATAATTGCTCATCCAGGTTTTATTTCTGAGGCTTTGATGTCTTTCAGTTCAATGAAGACTTTGAGTCAATCTATGAAACACTTTTTTTTTTTTTGGTTACATGAAACACAAAAGTGTATGATCACGATCACCACTTGTGTCTGTGTCTCCTTTACGTGTCAGCATTCAAACTTCTCAAGTGTCCATGAACTCAAATGTTGAAAAGCTAAAATCTTAAGTGTCTATTTTCCAATATCAAGGTTTCTTCTAGAATGTCAATTGAAAGATCTCCTGGAGTGCCAGCACGAACCATGCTGCTGCAAAATAGGCATATAGAATCAATGGTTCATGAACAGTTGAGAAGAGTGAAGTTCTCATGGAATCATCCTGGGAATAATGTGGCTATTGCAGGATCATGGGATAACTGGGAAACCACGTAATTATTATACATACGAACTTTTTTTCCAGTTCCTTGATTTTAAGATAATAATTGGATGTCAGAAATTCTTCTGTCTTCTCTTTGTCAGGGAGGTTTTGCAAAGAGCGGGGCAGATTTTTGTTGCTGGGAAAACACTCCCAGTAGGTGTCTATCATTACCGTTTCATTGTTGATGGCTTTTTTACTTATGCTCCAGAATTGCCTTGGGCTTGGGATGATTCTGGTTATGTCTACAATATTTTGGATTTGCAGGTAATTAATTCCATGGTTGGTAAATTCCATCTTCACAATTTGTTATATCTGCTTCAGAAAAAACACTGTATGGATCCATGAGATATATGTAGATTTTTCGTTTGATTCTCCAAAATCTTTTCTTCCCATCTTGCTTTCTTGCTTCTTGATGCAGAACAGATTACATGTTGCATTAGTTCATTTTGATACTATTTATCACTTGAAACAAGATTTTCCAAATATTTCTGCAATCAAAGTAAAAGCATGTTCTGTGTTCGACATAATTCTCTTCTTCTTGCATTGTTTCCACAATTATCTTGATTGAATGTGGATTCCATATCAGTTATTTTTCTTTCTACGGTGCAAGTTTTCACAGAATTCAGGACCTCAATCCGCAGAAAGATTACATTTTGTTTAGCGATTAGCATTTGAGCATCCCCTTTCTTTTGTTTCTGTATAATGGTATTCTAACTTAGCTCATGACAAACCAATATTTGACAGGATTATATTCCAGAAAATCTTGCAAAACTATCAGATTTTGAATCCCCTCCATCACCGCCATGGAGCTACGACAACATAATGTTAAACGACGAAGAATATGACAAGCCTCCACCAGAATTACCACATCAATTGCCAGTGACTGTAAGAGACGAGCCTTCGTCTTCCACTGATATCCATCAAAGGTTCCCTCGACCTACTCATCTTGAATTGAACCATCTCTACATTCACAAGACTGAAGGAGAACCATTTGTTGCACTCAGATCAACTTTTAGGTTTCAACTCAAATATGTCACTACACTACTATACAAGTCCCTGACAAGAGAAAGATGATCAAACATGCATGGTTTTTCATCTGTTGTTATTGGTAGTAGGACTTGTCTGGTTTAAAGTGTTGATGACAATATTTGTTAAGCTTAAAAATTTGTTCAGCAGTAAGTGGGGGCTTGGAACAAGTAAATATATTACTCAATCTGGCTGCCAACACATAAGTTTTCATACAGCTCCGATGCAGATTCACTTGGCAATTCTGTGGCATCTATTAGCTACTATTAATGTATTTTTGTTTTTATCATGTTTTTTTTTACCTGATGCAGCCTGAGATTTTGATGTTGTGATTATGGTCCTTGAAAGATATAATTCTTTTTTTGTACTTGAACACCTGATTTCAGACCTCCAGAATATTTTCTTTAATATCATCCTTAAGGGAAGCCTATTAACAAATGGTTAATAGAAGTGGGTGACGCAATCTAATGTGAAGTTGATAACAATATGCCCGTTACACGACCAGCTGTTATTTAAATATCCCATGAGTGACCTAAGTTTACAGCACTGAACCAAACTGATTGAATCGACTAAGCTGAACTAAACTAACTAAAACTGAACAGAACCAAAAACAATTCAATGAAAATCCATTTAATCATTTTGGCTATTGGTTTGACTTTATTTGGTTTCGTTTGACTACAAACAAGTAAGTGGATACATCACTCACACAAGGAACCATATATGGTTTGTATATCCTCTGAATTGTCGAGATTTGATTTGGAGATGGCTTGGATCTTATTATTAATTCATTAAATTTAATATATTTTCATTGTAATAAAAGGGATGTAAAATGAAAGCAATATCCTAACTGTAATAAAATCCAGAAATTCAAGGTTAGTGTTACAGAGATGAATGAAAATGCAGAGCAAATATTTCGGATTTTGCTATGCTTTTCAAAATATATGAGTAAACAGGACAAACTGCTTCTCAGAAATAATAACATTCTCAAGCGAACTTTGATAATGGCTGGACGGAAAACTCTGTTCATCAATGGATCCACAACACATGATCCTTACAGTAGGAAAGAGTACTAAGTACATATGTTCTGCAGAATGCAGAACATTAAAGAAACAAGAAGCAGCTAAGGATCAGACAATGAAGTATTGTCTCAGCTTTCATCGAACTGGGACCTTGATCCAACCATTAGCAAAAGCAATGGCTAAAATTACAAAAGGAGTTGACATACCAAATATGATAATGTAAGGAAGAGGGGTCTTCATAGGATTCTCTCCTTCTCTTTCACCTGCTGTTTGCCAGTACCTGTCACAAAAGCAAATAGAATGAATAAGTTTTGATGCCTGAGAATTCTATGTCCCAGAAAAAAGTAATTGAGAGATTAAGGAAACTGGGAATTTTTACTGTTGCGGCTCCTCGTCTCGGGTAATAAATTTCTTCTTGCCCCCCTTCTTGGTTTCTGAATCCTCACCACCTAAGAGAAGCAGAAGAAGAACAGAATCTTTAAGCAGCATAGCTATCTCGGCCCCAATGGATTCGACAGAACGAAAATTAGAATAGAAACAGAGAGAAAGTCAAGTAGAAGATACCGAGTCTGGCATGAAGTTTGAAGCGAAGACGCCTTGTTCTGGTAAGATTGAAAATGGGGTTGATCAGAGGAGAAGGAGAAGGAGAAGAAGAGGGGTTTGGTAAAAATGAAGACTCGAAAGTAAGGGGAAAAGAGAGAGCTAGTTTGGCTGCCATTTCTTGCGAGCTTTTGTGCTCCACTGAGCCATCACCTCTCTGTCTATCACATATGAGCCCGGTTTGGATATTGCCATGGTGCGGCCACTGATATTTTGATTTCGGATGCTACCCTTATCCAAAACAATGTGGCCCCACGTGGCGCTTTTTTAATTTTTGATAGCTTTTAATTTTACCTTAGAAATAATCAGTCAGGAATGTTGGATATTCAGAAATTTTTTTAGGTTTAATTTTATTTTGAAATTGTTAAAAAAGTAGCAGTTCCACCTCCATCTAAACAAGTTAACTTTGACCTGTTCGTTTGACTCATATGGCATCTCAATACTGCCACCTCATCATTTCATCCCTCTCTATTCTCCACCACCATCCTCCAAATATACAAACCGATCCCAAGTTTTCACATCAAATCCAATATTTCTCAGGTACAAGTAATGACATGGCTTCCAAATACCCAACAAACCACTTCAAGAAAGATCGCAAAGCTTATTTGTGGGATGCATAGAGAGAACAACTTCAGGAATTACAACAATTACCAAGGGCAAGAAGAACAAGAAGTCAAGAACAACTACAGCTAATATTCAACTCATCTGCAGAAAATAGAAGCAACAAAAAAAAAACTCAGTCAAAGTAGTAACAAAAAAGAAAAAAAAAATTAATGCAAATGATTACAATTGAATATACATCAAACTACAAATACACCATTTTCCTCAAAACCAAAATCGTTTGAAAAAAGTGGTGCCCTTTTTGAACTAATAGTGATATGGAAAGATAGGTCAAGTGTAGCAAATATAGCAACATGGAAAGATTCTTTGGTCCGATAGATAATGTAGCCAACTCCATTGTCGACATGGATGCAAGAGATGGCATTTTAGATTTAGAATCAATATTTGAGATCAAGAACAGAGCAATCTAAATGGAGATCTATAACCACCACTACGCAAGGTGGCCTTGTTGCTTTCTTCTTAACACCATCCTCAACGACAGGTTATGGGCATGATTGGGAAGAAGTAGACACCCATTGAGCGTACAGAGCATGGTGAGGGACTTCTCTAGCTTACGACTCATGTCGTATGTGCAAAAGAAGATTTTTACACTAAGTATCTTTTTTTCCATGTTGCTTCATTATTTGATTTGGTAACCCAATGATCTTGGCTCCTAACGGCAATTTCGAGAAGCTGGTTGAGGAAAAGAGGGGAAAGAACGGGCTACGGTGAAAAGGGTGAGATGGCAAGCAACAGTTGTTTTTGGAGGATGAGGTGGCATTATTAAGCGCCATGTGTCAATATAAATCAAAATAATGGTCAAAGTTAACTTTCTCATTAGTATGGTGGAATTGCCACATTTTTAACATTTTTGGGCCAAAACTGAGCATATATTTTTTTTTCAAATAGACATTGCTTCTCAATGGTTACTTTTGGGACAAGTTGAACCTTAACTCTTAAAGTTTATTTATCTCTAACTTAAAGGGTAAATTGCCCATAGCTATTAGATACATGCTTGAAGAAATAATTGTCCAACATTACTACTAATTTTCTATACAAAAAGTAATGGTACTCAAATTAAGGTACCATTAAGCAATTAATTATTTTGGGAGAGTCATTTTGATATTTTAAATAAATAATAAAATAAAAAGTTATACAACATGTAAGTAGTATGCAATAACAAGTTTTAATGTAGGACATAACAATATATATTTGCTACTCACTTGTTTATAAGGCTTTTTGATAGTTACCTTCCTTAAAAATCCTCTCTCATATTTATAATCATGTCTAATAAGTGGAGGCCTAATCATAAATAATAAAGGAGTTTGGGCTTTTTTTGGAGGGGGGGTGCCCGCCGCCCAAATAGTATCACAGACAGAGCTTATACAGATACTTTAAAGATTCTACATATTCTATTAAGTGGGTATTTGAATTAACTTATTTTAAATAATTTTATGAGTTTTAAATAAGTATATGAGAAGAGTTTTATCTTAATTTATGTAAACTTTATTTTTAAAAAATTTTGTCTTGAGTAAGTGTAGTGTTTTTGGTATTTCGTATTCACCCAAACAATAAATGGCAATGCACGCTTCCTCAAATTGGGATCTAAAGATTATTCCATCTTACAAACAAACACTATAATATGCTGCTGATTATCTTCATATGAAAAAAAAAATAATATGCTGATTATATGGAACTTAAAGTTGATCATATAAGCTGTTACTTGAGAATTTTGTAGGAACCTCCAAGCGGCACAACTTCTGGGGGAAAAAAACAACTTAATTTTTGGCCTCGTTGACCCTTGGCTTCGTCGTTTGTGTTTTATGATGCTTTAACTCTCACCATTAATTCCTATAAAAATGTTAAAGTAATTGATTGTTAAAATAGAAAGCCATTAGCATATATAATTCATCCTTTACACTGTATCGAACTAATATTTAAATTTTATTACAAGATATGCTCATATTAAGTATTCAACAATGTGATGGTTTCTTTTTTACTCAAGTACATGTATCTTTTTATTGGATATCATCGAGGCAACACCATTGTTTCTGATAGTTATAGTAGGATAATTGCTTTAGCAACAAAACTTGTTGGGCCATAAGCATAAATAGCATCGGACATCAAATCTTAGATTTCTGGGCCTTGACCACCACGTTCAGTTTCTCCCCCTTGTCACTCATCGTATTTCCCTTTCCCCGATTGAAGAAGCAGAACAGTTTCTCTCACCCTCAGCACTCTACTATTTCGTTGTCCCTGATTTCGACTTGAAAGGACTTTAACTCCATCTTATACCTTTAGCTTTATTCACAGGCTTTCTTTCTCTTTTTATTGGTTCCTTGAAACTCTCCCATTTGCGCACATAATTACTCTCATCAAGCTTCGAGTGTGCACTAATCATCCGGGGTCTGAGCCTCTGATCTGCATCTGAACCTGCTTTTCTGTTTGCTTCTGCACCTAACAACCAAGAAATTTTGTCAATCATGAGAACCCATTTGTCTCCTGTTATTTACAGTCGCTTCTCCATCTAATGAGTCGTTCCTACCTCGTAATGGATCTCGAGATGATTCAGTATTTGCGTAAGTTTTTAGCTTTTGTGATGTTGGGGAATGCCCTTCCTTGATTCTTGGATTTTAATTCTTTTTTTGTTGACTTCATTTTACTGAGCTATACTGCCCGCCACACTTGCAGGTTCCGTGAAGTACAACATTGTTAAAGGGCGGAGAAACAGAGCCAATATGTATATTTATGACGTTGACTGTTCCGGTACTTCCTTGTTGCATTGCAGACTTTGTATTTTGTCTTCTATTTTGGTGCAGCCTGGCAATTATTTTCTCCTCTAATGATTTATTTTCTGTGAACTTCACCCTACACGGGCTATTAAGATATGATATTGCAGCTTCATCATTCTTGAGGATTGGCCCAGTTTGGTTTTTATTTGTTTGTCAGTTACGCTAGTAAAATCTAGAGCTACTTGTTCTATGTTTCATGCAGAACTATGATTGCCCCCACCCCGAAAGATGTGTCAATAATGTTTATCACTGCTTTCAAGCATTTCAATATTTGGTTTGTTTTTGAATGTTTTCGGTAATTCATGATTTTGTGCGCTTCATTAGTTTGACGTACTATTAAATTTTCAAAAGGACACTGGCACATCAGTGTATGCAAATACGTGTCTGTAGTTGATTTTGTATTCTTTAGAGGTCCGAATGTTTGGTTTTAGCAGATACTTAAATGGCTTTTGTTTGCCGGTTGTTTCATTAATGCGTTTTCCTTTTCCGCCACCATTTTTCTTCATATTCATTTGCGACACTGCAATTTTTTGGCTGATCAATTTCATTTTTTTCAGCAGAAGTGTGATTTTAGGCTACATGACTTACATTTCCAAATATATCTAGACAGGAAAGAATTATTTAAATGATGAAATGTAGAACCCTGTACCTGTAGGCATAACCAAGGTTGTACCTAGGATTTAGTCATGGGGAGGCCAAAATTGAGAAACACATAGTATAAATTATAAAGGTTTTTTTTTTTTTGGGGGGG